>CM022480.1:5792601-5831486 GCA_011952105.1 Coreoperca whiteheadi
TTGGTGGGTGGTCCTCTTGTACATTTCACCGAAAAAAAAAAAAAAAAAAAAAAAAAAAAAAGGCGCCCCCCCCCCCCCTATTGAATCAGTTCATAGGAAGAGCGTGCCAAAACCCAGAGGGGGTGGGCTATCATTAAACTCCAGCATGGGGCATGTACTCCCCCAACCTGGAAAACTCCTAGCAACCGAGCAGCTGTAAAGGAGGTGAATGAGACCTTGAGGACCAAATGCTGCTGCAAAGGAACTCGCACAGTCAACAGCGGCAGATGTCTGCCCAAGTGAGAATTAAGAAAAGGGCCACCCAAGATCAGCAAGCCAACGATATGCTGACAAAACTGGTCAAGGTAACAAAGAGGACCTGCATTCAGGTTTTCAGCAAATGTAAAAACTCATCATTGTGCTGATAGCCATTGATACAAACAAGTCTTAAGACTAAGCTTAAAGAAAGTTAAGCTCACGGGACCTTATCACCTAATCTTCTTAGTAAAAAATGAGTGAAGCCGTCACCTTAAAGCCAACGGTAGAAACAAGCTTACAGATGAGAAATACTGCGTGGCTCAGCTCAACCCACACTCAGGGTGGATTTGGGGGGGGGGGTAAGCAGAGGGACCCAGCTCACAGGCTGATTGATTAGAACAGACATGATAAAGACCGTTCAACTTACGTGTCCTCCATTTCAATAGAATCCATGGGGCTCGGGGGATCCATGCCTAGGCCTGGAGCAAGAGATTTAGGTCACAAATCAATATAAACATCAGGTGGTGCAGCACAGGGTGGGAAACTGGCACCAACAACCAGGTGGATACCAATGGATGAGAACTGTCGCTGGTGACCTTTGCATATTCAACCAGTTTAAAACAGGAACTTAACAGAAAATATGGATTCGATTGTACACTATAGACCAATTCAATTTGCAAAAAAGGAGTGTTGTGTGAGTATAGGGCATCAACTAATGGTTATTTTCATTATGGGTTAGTCTAATCTCTTGTTTCATCTAGGAAATAGCAACAAAAAAAATAAAGGAATGTAGGAAATCCTCATAATTGTGAAGTTGAGAACAAGGTCATGTTTGGCATTTTTTGCTTGAAAACTTAACAGAACAATTGCAAATTAATTTTCTGGTGATCAATTAAATCGATTAATTGTTGTAGTGCTAAAAAAACCAGGCACCACTCATTATCACATGACCACATCTACTGTTAAAGGGGGAATGACTATGAAATAACATGCAGACATAGATGAACATGGGGCCCTCAGGCATCAGTTAGCACAGACAATAGCTTTTTGTGGGGGCTCACCAGCATCAGATGAGACGTCCGAAGCAAAGGAGGGAATCTTCTCAAGAGGTGCATGCTTTCTCCTTTTCGGGGTGTCACATTGGCTGGGGGGTGAACAGACAAATATGTATTATTGCCAGTAAAACAAGACTGTATATGCTAGGAAAGGGTTGGAATAAATAAAGGTTATATCCATGGCTTGTAAAAACAACAAAAAACACGCAGCTGCAGTATAAGTATAAAACAATAATATTATTAATACCTTCCGAGCCCAATTAAATTGTTCATGTCCAGAGCCAAATTGGTGACAGGAGACAGCACAGTCTCGGGTCCAGGGGAGAACAGGTTCCTGCAGTGCGTGGTCTTTGTGCTCAGCACGGGTAGAGAGAGCGAGGAAAGCCCGGGGATCCCGTCGGGCCTGCTTTTCAAAACGGCGTTAACGGGACTGGTGCTGCCAAAAACATTGACCGACTCCATCTTTAGCTGTCTAATTTGTATAAATCGTGCAGACGGTATTGGTTTGTGGTAGATTTAGTTGGAATTTCGGGTTAGAAAGTGAGAATTAGCAAGACGGTCCAAAACTTCAAGCTAACCCGGAAGCTAGCCCGTTAGCTAGTATCAATTTAAAAAAACATTTCCAACCAAACGATCCGAAACACCGGCTGGAAATGAATCGGTAGTTCCGTGTGGAGTGAAACGTTGATTCAGTCTTGCTAAATTACTAAAGCCGCATAGTTGTTGTTCCTGTCAGAGAGCTGCAGCACAGCGTACTCCCTCTCTGACAGCCCCTGGTTTCTGAGAAAAAGAGACTGAAGCTGCTCGTATTTATGTTCAAAATAGAAGCTCAGGAGCGGCAATCTTTCAGCCAATCGGTGCTGTTGTTATATCCAGTTGACCAATCAGAGCGCGGAACGACTCTCCACTGTTGTCCTCTCACCGGATGCAGGAGAACAAGAAGGATGTGACACAATCCTTTAAAATGTCCATCTTTCTTTCTCACATGTATTTTGTTCTCAGACTCTCAACTGTGGCCTCTACCTTTTATCAATGAATGCGTCAAAATACTGATAGACATACCCGCCTTTTAGGATATGTTTTTATTTCTTTTTTTTTGGGGGGGGGGGGAGTAAGATTCACTTGGCTGCTGATAGGAGCTTTGGAAAAAGTAGAAAAACAGGACAATACTTTGTAAAATCTCTCTTCAATGACAAAATGGCTGCCTTGCAGGTCTGTATGTCCACAAATAAAAACACTGGTAACTCATCTTAATTCTTACAGTAGAATAAATAGACTGCTAAATGCATGGGCTTGCAAGCCTGTATATAATTCCTCAAATTAAGATGCATAAACCTTTGATATTCAGGTACCCAGGATAGATAGATAGATAGATAGATAGATAGATAGATAGATAGATAGATAGAACACAGCTTTGTCCTCTGACTTAGTCTCTCATCTTTGCATTTTGGCAAAGCACATTGTGACCTGACTGTGCATACATACCAGTAATAGCAGCCAAGCACATACGCCGCCCACACAAAGCGAGTCAGACAAAATAAATCAGTTTTTACTGATGTAATAGTGTGACTTACTTCCCTTTTGCTGTTTCTGTCCCACCAGTGCACACATTCCTCCTCTTTCTAAAACTGCGTTAAATTCATGATGGTTCATAACTGTGGAACACAGTATGGACGTAGCGAGAAGATGGTCCAACTTCCTGTACTGAGAGTCAACTGTAATGAAAGCTGCTAGCCATTTCTGAATGTGTATAAATGTGTGTGGTATGCATTTGCATTTGCGGTTGCATGTGTGAGTTGGTGTGGGAGTGGTTTTAATTATATTTTCCTACATCAAATGCTTCTGTCGCTAGTGTGAGGAAAATTGCAATGTAACCTGTTAAAATAGCAGCCCAGAGCTATAGAAATGTCACAAATATGTTTTTATTTAAAGAAGGAAACAAAACCATCCACGCTGCTTCTTCTGGTAACCATTAATTTAAAGCTTGGAACATATAGTTATATGAAGGAACAATCTTGTAAATTACATGGATTTTAAACGGTTTAGTTCCAGTGTATTTGTGAAATAAATGATAAAGTTTAAACAGTTCTGGTGCCTGCTGGTCTCAACATAGACACACATGTAATGTCTTCTGGATTAGGCTCTAATGTCTTGCTGTGTCACCTACAGGCTTCTTTTTTCAAGACTCCATTTTGAAAGATTAAAGCACTACTTACTCTGCAAACAGGGACCAAAACTCAGGTCTGTAAAGCCAAATAAATCATTACTGACTAACAGACACACACCTGCCTGTAACTCGTTCAACCAGACTGCTGAGGCAGTCCAACTGATAATATCAGACAGATGTTGCCAGTAAAAACACCTCAGTATTCTGGTTTATGGAGGTTTGTGTCTGTCGTTCGGCAACTTTTCCTCAAGTCTCTGTTTGATTCATTTTAAAATTCTTCCACCAGAAGTCTAGGCTTCTCAGGCACAGTCTCGACTGTATTTACAATGCTGAGTGTGCAGTTTTGTGTAATTCAGACTCTGATATCTTATCAGGCAGGCAGGCAGCACCCATTTTAGCACAATAACGTAGATTAAGTATTCCAACGAGAAGGTCTTTCAGTATCATTTTTAGCAAACCTGAAGTTGTAAGCACGGGGGTGTACTGACCTTTGGGTAGAGGAAAAAAACACTGTTCACTGGAGCAGTCTTTGTTCAGCTAAAGTATCTGTGTGATTGGCATCACCATTGTAAATGAAGTTTAATGAAGTTCCATGAAGAGGTACTAGCACAGGCCTGCGACTCCGGGCTCCCCACCCCTCATCTCAAAAGAAGAGACAAAAGAGAGGGGAGAGAGAGACTCACCCCGAATAAAACCTCCTCAAACCTCCCGGCACCTTCTGTTCACACCAAACTTGACTTCCCACTGCCAACCGATTTCCTCTTTACACAAGCTCCCACCAACAGACACAAACACACAAATAACAAGGGAACATGAGGCACAATCTGTAGATGTATCAAAGCTAATGATACTACTGTAAAATGCAAACCAAGTATCCAAGATTTTTTACTCATTTTTTGATTACCTTATCTCTCTTTCATGCTTTTGAGGAATCGCCTTAGTTCTTGTATCTTTTTATCTCTTCATCCACTCTCCCATCATTGTGCTTTGTATTCCCGAGTTGCCTGGCCATCTCTGTCCATAAGTCAGCTGAGTCATTACTGTGTTATTTATGAAGCCATTCTGGGCAAACTTTGCCAAAACTCTGCAAACGTATTTCACAGAGTTCTTCTTGCAATCATGACCTCAGACTAATCTAAGGACAGAGAAGGGAAAGGCATTTTATGCTCCAGCCACATGGAACGGTATGCAAAAGGAAATGAAAGTGGGGAATTTGATACCTCTGGCTGAATTAGAGCTGCAACTATTAGTCGATTAATCAATTAGATGATTGACATACAATTACTTAGCAACCATTTTTATAATCGTTTTATCATTAAAGTCATTTTTGAAGCAAACATTACAACAATTATCTGGCTCCAGTTTCTCCAATGTGAGAATTTGCTGCTTCTCTTCTCTGTTTTATATAATAGTAAACTGAATACCAGTGTTTTTGTATGTCTCATCCCTATTCACAAAATATATAATACACATACTTTACATCGCAACTAACCATTTAAAAAACAATGCTGCTGTGTTTCATAACATTTGAATGTACCTTTGTATCTGTCCAGGCGGCTATTGATTTCCACTAATTTGTGTGTAATCACAGTGAGCGTCATGTACATTATTGTTACTTTTAAAATCAATCTGCCTTTAAATGGCCTTGCCATGCAATGATAGTGTAACTGACAAAGATGAATGCAGACTTAATGCTCACTGTGATGGATTACATAACTTAAGCATTTTCTAATTCATTTTTTTGTGTACAGAAAAGTTCCAGTTTTATTCTGATTGTCAACATGGAAAACCTCTGAAGCTGCCTTTAGACCCTCATGTGACTTAAACTCTCCACTGAAACCAAGAGTAATGAAAGTCTTGTTACTTTAAGATGGAGAGCTATTATAGACCTTCAGAAAAGAAAATAGTAACCTAGGCAACACATTAAAAGCTCAAATAGAATAAGATTTAATTTCAAGTTTTCAGATGGAGTTTCAGCAGCTCTTGTTGTGTAGGAAGAAGTAAATGAGATCCTTTACCTACGTAAAATTAGCAGTACCACAATGTAAAAATACTCCGTTACAAGTAAAAGTCATGAGCTCAAATGATCGATTAAGTAAAAGTAAATAAGTATTATCAGCAAAATGTACTTAAATTAGCAAAAGTAAGTACTCATGCAGTAGAATGGCCCCTGTCAGTGTTATATTACTGTATATTATATATTTCGATTGTTATTATGGATTAATAACATGAAAAAAGCATTTAGCTGGTTGAGAGGGACCCAATTTAACTACTTTACGTGCTGTTGGACAGTTTAATCTCTAACAATGCATATATTTTAAAAACGTATCATACATTATGGATGTCAAATCTTAATCAGCAAAGTAACTAGTAATTTATAAGATAGCATAAAATAGAAAAACTCAAGTAAAGTACAAGTACCTCAAAGTTGTACTTAAGTACAGTATTTGAGTAAATGTACTTACCGTGGTGGTAAGTAGGGAGGGATCTTCTTATCAACACTGGACAGTTGACAGGCAACCAACACAGTGCAGGGTACTGATGGGATAATAGTCAATGAGCAGTTGATTGGACACTTACTCGTTGACATTAGTTCAACAGGTCATTTGCACAGCCTCGGTGGCAGCTACGTTACTGGGCACCCAGGCAGTCACATGAACAGAAGAAACAGATTACCACCACAAACTGATGACTCCACGCTCGGGCTAATTAAAAGGGCTCACAAGACAAATGTCTCAGAACTTCATTCCTCAGCAGCGTGTAATGATGTGTGTTCTCCGTGGAGTGATCACAGCTATTTATGAGCTGCTTTCAACCACAAGAGCAAACAGTGGCTGACTGTCTGGCTGACTGACAAATCTATTGTCAATTATCAACATTTTCCAGACACCCTGCCACAATATGCGCACTGTGCCAGTCTGCCAAATTATTTAATTTATTTATTTAATTTTCAGAAGTCCAGACATTTTATGTTTTCTGGCACTGTGCACTTTGCAAGACTTTTTTGAAACAGACATCACAACGTCTTGAATAAATACAAATACTGTGAACAAACACTTTTTCGCCTCGTCTGTTACACTCAGGTCTACATCAAATTGTCTGGCAATGAATAGAGTAGGCTATTTCAGAATCACTGTATCATGATACCATCGATACGATGGACAAAATTGTATTACGAGTACATTGTAGTTGCGAGTACACCACAGTCCTATTCAATTATTCTTGCCTCACTAAATGCTGCAAAGTGTCCGCCTTTTTGGTGTTATAGAAATGGCCGCCCTAGGTGATAATGAAGGTGTAAAATAGATACTTAATGTATAAATCACCTTTTAACCCCATACCAGGGATAACAGCTTCATGATAATATAGAAACCAAAGAGGTTTCAAAATACAGTTAAAAACTGGTGGTACGGTGTATTTAGTTTGCACATCCAGAATACAAATGTTGGCGTAAGTTGTCTTGATTTCACTTCTTTTTGTAATTTTCTACTCTTCCATTTTGGAAAATGTGCTTATTTTCTTAGAGTTAGATGAGACGAGCGGATTTGGTATTCGCATCTGTACGGTAACAATGAAGCTAGCAGGTGACCAGCTAAGCATGGAGGCAAGGGGGAAAATCCTCTGATAACGGAATTTTTGCTAATAAGAAAGTGAAACACGTGCATGACCCACAAATGTATTTACAGCAGTTTTTCATTGTTGTTTAGGAATAGTTTTGCATTTTGGGAAATACACTTATTCATTTTTTTTGCCGAGAGTTAGGTGAGAAGTTACCGATACCACGCTCATGTCTGTATGCTAAAAATGAAGCGACAGCCAGCAGGTGATTAGCTAAGCATGGGAGCAGGTGTGTATTAGATTTTACTAATTCACACTTTATACTTTATATATACTTTATACTTTGTTTAATCTATCCACAAATAGAAATGTGAAACTGGCAAGTTTTAGTTTTACAGGGAGTTACGTGCTGGAATATTTCTTGCTAGCTCTGGAACGCAACCCCTAAGAAACCACTACTTGCTGGTTTTACATTTCTGTTTGTGGACAGATTCAAAATATTAAATCTAATGTGTTAATTAGTCAAATTTAGGAGTTATTTGGCTGCTCGTTGTAGCTTCACATTTACGTTACGAGACATTCTATTTTCCTGTAGGCAGAAATTCTTCATCACAGGATCACTGGTTTCCTGCCAGCAGACTCTTCAGATAAGAGGTCATTCAAGATAGGCTAAGCATGTGCAAACTGAGCTGATGCAGATATGTTGCCAAAGCATTGTGTTTCTTGTCAGTACTGTAAAACCAAAGGAGGATATGGGTCACCGCTGCAAAGTTGACAGCAACTACTGTAGCATTAGGCTATCAGTATCAGCCTAACTTTTATAAAGTCTTTTGATTTATCCTAGTTTTGGTCAAGGATCTGAGTTTCATTCCAGTTTTTGTGGTGGATACGGATCAAGATTTAGACAAGACGGGAATGAAAGACAATTACATTGGATAACTATGCAGGCATATCATAGAGAGTGAGGATTATTACTGATTGACGGGGAAAGACATTACTTAACTAACCTTTTTAAGGGCATTTGAGGAACAATAGGAAATATCACAAACAGATGATGACCATAATGATCACCTTTTCTCCAAATTATGAGTCCTGCTGTGAAGGTGCATCATGATCCTCCACAAGTTTAATACGTATCCACTCAGATTTTTCTTCCTATACATCTCCACACTGAAGGGTATGTATGCATGGAGACGGTCAGTCAGCCACTGCTTCCCCCCACCACCTCCCTGGTGTTCATCCATACCATTGTTCCCCCTAATTGTCTCCACTAGTGTCAGTGCAGACTCTCCCTTGTTATAGGTCACCCCTCCACTGGTCAACCCCCCCGACAACCACCACCACCACCACACACACACCTCACCTCCAGGCTCAGGTCGAGGAAGAAGGAGTACACATCTGCTCGTGGGGGAGGCCGACAGATGGCATGCAACACAGAGGGAGACGCCTCTCGCCAGGAATTCTGGAGGGAAAGACGGACAAAAGATGAGGAGGGGACGAAGAAGGGAGGCTGTGGTCAATGTATGTGGGGGTTAAAGAAAGGAAGGAGGAGAAGGAGGTTTATAGAGTGAAGTGACACATCCTGACAAGGCTTTGAGTATATTTTCATAGTGATGATTCAGGAGCGTCAAAAAGTACTACCGATTTATTGGTACCAACCCAAGATGTGTCCATAGCACCAAGTATCAAGAACTGTCAAGGACCAAAAGCTGGCATTAAATGCTTTTTCTTCTTTACTTATTCTTAAATCAGACAATATCTGAATTAAATCTGAGTTTGGCCGAGTTAGGGATGGATTATTTGCTTGCGTTTTGACAACATTTGACATTTAAAGAGATGTGGCTTCTTTTATTATGTAAAAGGATCTGAGTACTTCTTTCACCACTGCACTCTATATAAATAACCATATTTTAGTTTACTGTAAAAATGATGAAACAATAAAACAATAGAAAATAAGATGCAATGCTGCAGTGGTTGAGCTGTTGGAAGGTATCACAGTTTCAAAGACGTGAACATCTCGTCTCTCTTCTTGAAACGCACGCATGTAGAAGATCTCCGCCCTGCTCGCTCTGCTGTAAATTTGCAAATGTGAGATGGGGGTTTGGTGCATTTGTGTTGAGCAGCTTGTTAAGTGTCTTTCAGTTGATTCCTGCGCCAAATGGAAAAAAAAACAGAACCCCAATGAGAGAATTTGTGTGTGAATACACTCGACTCTACAATTAGCTGATCTTAATCTATGCAGCCTGTGTGCTGGGGGTCCAAAATCTGAGGGACGAGGTAAAGAAATTTATATAAGATCACCATGATCAGCTGTAGTTAAACTTTTATGATATATATATATATATATACACAGTATAAATACAGTATATTCAGTTTTCAATATATTTTTAAGGCAAATAACTGTGATATGTTAAAATAATTGAACAAACTCCCTGTACTGGTAATACCTCCTAAGTGTAACACCTAAGTGTTAATGTATTTAATTTGTATTTGCATTTGTAATGTATTTGTCAACAATTATTACTCCTCCTTTAATTAAATGTAATGATATATATGTATACTGTGTATACAATACAACATAAATACTTAATGAATACTTTTTTATCTTACAAAAACACACAGTTTTGCATTGTATCCTATGAAAAGTGGTTTTGGTAGAATAACATGGAAATTTCCACCACATTTTCAATTTTGACTCATTTTTGAAGAGCTAATATATATTTAGTTTGACCGTATCCAGCCATACATATTGTCTCTTTTACGGTGTACATAGTACATATATTACCACTGTTTATCACTGTCAATAACATGGCTGCTTAACTTTTTGTAACAAATGTTTATTTTGTATACATCTCAGCTACATTCCCTTTTTTCCACCACTACCAATGACAACATCGACTCTAATCTAATCTAATCTAATTTTTAGGGGGTTAAAGTGAAAACATTTTGGTTAGTGGCAATGCAAAATAAGGGCAAGTTATTCTGGTTTCATGAAACCTTTGGGCGTGATTTCACTGACTTTAACGTACAAAAACACGAAAGGTTTTTTGGTCATATGTTGCCAAAAAGATGCACGAACTATCTAACTAATTATAACTAATCACTTAAAAAAATTTTTTTTTAAAAAGTCTAAAACTGTATTTCAGACAAACTTACAAGGTTTAAAGACCATTGAGCATTTCGCCTGTTAGTTTTAAAGTAATTTAACCAAGTGGGCAAATAAGACTTATATTAAGTTTCATGTTTGGGATGCAGTTTAATGTCTCATACACTGTCTCTGAATAGCTCTCACTCCATTATACCTTCCTGCTTTGCATAAGTGAAGGATTGTTGTGTCTCTGTCTTGCTGATGAACTAATAGTAACGAGAGACATCCTGTTCAGAAATAAGCCCTTGTGGCAGTGTGACCCCCCCTTTGTTTGACTGCGGATGATGAGTGATGGGCACGCGTGTGTGTGAGTGTATGCTTGTGTGTTACATACATCTTGAATATTGCATGGAAAGCAGTTGGCAGCAGTTGGGCTGCCCATCTGTCAGAGGCACTGCTGCTGGGGCCTCATTTAAAAAAGGATCAGACAGAGTTATTAATCATGGATGAGGTCGGGGATTAAAAGTTGATGAGTTCAACAAGTATCAAAGGTAACGTTATTAAATGTTCATAAACGTCACAATTAGCCGCACTTGACTATAATGTCCCAACTGATTGATTCTTTATTAATGCTGGATTAACTGTGAAACCTGTGATGTCATTCTTCCCTGCAGCGGTCAAACATCCTGCATGTTCAGAGGACATTCAGGTGGAATTTTATACTTTTACAATTTGTAAAAGAGGCCCACAGCGGAGGTCAGAGGACATTTCCTCTGGGCATTAAGACTGTACTCATTTACTGAGTTAATTACCATTAAATTATGACCTCATCATTATATATTTCACAGCGCGACCACAGTTCACCATTTGCCTCAAATACTGAACCACTGAACACATTGTCCTTTTAGCATCTTTAGATGAGGCCAAGAACTTTTGATGCCCAAAGGTCCTCGAACACGCCAAATGTTTGGAGTCCTTTATTATTTATTTTTTTAAATCTCAGAGGTAAAGTGGAAACTCTGCAAGTATGAAGCCATTAACTGTTAAGGTTCCGTGTGGTTCTATATGTTCAGGTGTGCATGTGTCCCCTGCAAAATAAATGAACTCAAAATCACAGTCCTCAAGTGCTTTTCATGTCCTAAAGGAACATACCAATGAAACACATTTTGCACATGTCCTTCTCTAAGGGGTCTTTCGTTACATTAATTTGTAAGGTTCAATCCATGGGAAACGCTTGTACACTCAATGCTGTTTACTATTGTAGTTATTTGAAGTGAAATCAATAGTTTTACCCCAAATGTATTCACACATTTCTGGAAACTGTAGGTGACATCTTTTGGCACGTTAAAAAATGTATTAGGAAGTTGCAAAACGGTGATGAACCACATTCACAATGCAAGGGAAATGACTTTCAGTATTTTATCTTCATTTTAAGGGTATTCACCACTAATTCATCCAGTCACATGAGAGACTGTACACAATGCACACGTGATACAGTGTGTGATAGCGGCTGCAATAGAGAGCCTTGGTGAATTGTGTATTTGTAGTATAGTGCCACCTGCTGGTAGTTTGTGGCATGGCGCGTTGGATACAATCAAAAATAGGACTACAACAAATTCAGAACTACATAAATGCCACTTTTTTTTTTGCTTATGGAGATAAGAACCCCATTCCAGAGATATGCAGATATTAAGTGATGATTACATTCGATTGTTTGAAAATTACATAATCACATTACTTTTGAACAAAAACAACAAATTACATTATATGTAAAACGACACAGGAGAAGGAGATACATGTGTTTCTTGTTACAAGCACGTTTGCCCAAGAAGTGCTGTTGGTTTACATCTGTCTGAACTGGAGGAGATTTCTGGTGGAAGAAGTAGATTCATAGATTTTAAAATATATATATATTCTAAGCAGAAATCTAAGACAAGCTTCCTTGACCAGAGTAAGCCTACATAAATGTAGTTATGTGCAGTCAGTCTCGCAAACTGACCCAGGAAATCACAAGGTGGGAGTCCACGCCTGAGCAAAACTGGGGTCAACACAAATGAACAATGAGGTGTGAAAATCAGCGCTATCAACAGTGCAAGCAATGCATGGATGTACTGTATGTATGACGAGGGCTGTGGAGGCGCAAAAACAGGTGGTGCAGAGTGGATGTCAGTCGTAGGAAGCGAGAGACCGAGCCAGACTTTATAGCCCAACACCCCATGTGAGCCTAATCAGCTGACGACCCTCCTATGTCAGCCAATTGCCTGCTGAGGTTGGCCAGGACAACATCCAAGACATCGGGAGGGGTGTCGCAGCAGTTATTAGACAAATAGTGTAGTTCTATAGGAGCAAAGGGACAAAGCTATACATATACAGCATGTGGTGGAATGTAACTAAGTACATTTACTCACAAATCCGAGATATTTGTGTTTAACTTGAGTATATCTATTATATGCAACTTTACACTTCTATTCCACTACATCTCAGAGGCAAATATTGTACTTTTTACTCCTCTTCATTTATCTGACACATTCAAATTTTCATACCCATCCTGCAGTGAAAACCAAATTCTCCAAACTCCAAATGTGGTGATTTTGTATTTGAATGTTTATGGTAAACTGAAGGATGAAGTATTCCTTTATGTGATGAGAAAATTATCCTTCTTCTTCAGATAACTAAACTATTTAACATAACCTATTTTTACATTATTTATATATTTATAGCCATATTTTAGTTTGGGTAAATTACCCAACCCACTGTTTAAAGCTAGCCCTGCGACGAGTTGGCCACTGTCCAGGGTGTACCCCGCCTAAGGCCCAAAGTCACTGGGATAGGCTCCAGTCACCCGCGACCCCCAACGGGAACAAGCGGTAGAAAATGACTGACTGACTGTTAAAAGCTAACCCAGTTTCTATATAGGAACGGTAAAAGTTACGATTATTATTATCATTACAATAAAAATATAGAAAGTAAGATATAAATATGAATATAAACAAATACAGGGTGTTATAACTTTATGCTATGACATTTTTGTAGTCAGGTGTGATAAATCAGGCACATTATGCACAAAATTTTATTTGAGCGGTAAAGAACCCATTTTTATTCTCCTCGTTTGCAGCCTTGCTAAAAAATAAAATTATAACTCTAAAATAAAAAAAATAGAGGAAAATCTAATTTGGAAAAATGTAACCACCAATTCTAAACATGTGGGGAGCCTTACGATATTGTGTGGCCCCTGATTTGAAAGCCACCTATATGTAGGGTTTGAAAACCATTTCTTTGGCGATATCTAGTGGTCATGTCAAGAACGACACCAGATGTGTGGGCTGAAAGCAACACGGACCGCACATGTTGTCTTAGGGATTGTCTCAGTTTCCAAACAACAACTTGTGCCATCAGAACAATTTGAAAGATGTCATAATAAAGATATAAACTTTTTTTTAAATCTACACACAGACTCTTTAAAGAAGAGTCAATAGAGTTAAAAACCGATCGGACTACTGGAAAGAAAGAAACGGACACAGAGAGAGGAGGTTCTCAACGGTTAAAGAAGTGGTTAAAAAGGCTTAGGTAGTCAAAGGCAACTTAATTTCTGTTAGATTCATGAGTTCGGTTCTGAAGAAGCTTTCAGAAGAGGTGAAAGTCCAGCCATCTTTGACGTAGCACTGCTTGAATGTGGTTCACAAGCCACATTTATGTCACCCTCCCCTTTGAAAGCCATAAAAATCAATCAGCACCCAGTGGCGGAAGAAGTACTCAGATCCTTTACTAAAGTAAAAGTAGAAATACCATAGTCTAAAAATACTCCACTACAAGTAAAAGTCCCGAATTCAAAATGTTTCTTTATGTAAAAGTACAGAAGTATTTTCAGCAAAAACGTACTCAAAGTATGAAAAGTAAAAGTACTCATTATGCATTCCTTTCACCGTGTTATATTATTATATATTATATAATCCTCTGTTTTTTATGTAAAAAGTAACAAGTAACTATAAGTGTAAAATAAATGAATGAAAAAAACTGCAAAACTCGCAAAAACCGCGAACGGCCCTATCTAGAGCCAGTGTTTGGTTTGTCCATACTGGGCTACTGTAGAAACAAGGCGGTGCAACATGGCGGCCTCCTTGGAAGGGGAACCGTTCCCTCTGTAGATATAAACGACTTATTCTAAGATAATGAAAACACAATGTTTGTCTCAGTCGCTTTGGTACATTTTTTCGAATCATCCTCGACATTTGCAAAACAGTAAGTGCGTTTCTCTAAACAATTCGTACAACTAGCAAAAGACCATGGATTACCTGCAAAAGCCAGTCTCTTGCTTAAAATCCTTAGTCAGTCAGTCAGTCATTTTCTACTGCTTGTTCCCGTTCGGGGTCGCGGGTGACTGGAGCCTATCCCAGTGGCTTCGGGCCTTAGGCGGGGTACACCCTGGACAGTGGCCAACTCGTTGCGGGGCTGACACAGAGACAGACAACCATTCACGCACACATTCATCCACTAGGGACAATTTTAGAGTTACCAATTAACCTAATGCATGTCTTTGGACGGTGGGAGGAAACCAGAGAACCCGGAGAAAACCCACAGTTACACGGGGAGGACATGCAGACTCCACCCAGGGAGGTCGGGGTCTGGTCCGGGATTCGAACCCACGATCTCCTTATTGGGAGGCTGGGGCGCTAGCCGCTCTGCCACCGTGCACCCCAAAATCCTTAGTTCATCTCTCAAAAGTAAATATCTGTGTCAATGAACATGTCAGTCCTTGTGTCATTATGTACGGATAAGACAGTCAAATTGCTTAGTCATGTTGTCAATATAACAGTGTACTCTGGAGGGATGTTCTGATGTAAACTATGGCTAACGTTTTGATGACAATTATTGCAAATTGTAGGTTACAAGTGGGAGTTTGATTCCAAAAGAATCTTTTAGAGTGTCTTATCCAGCCTCTGCAGCCATCTGCTGTGATCTCACACGCTGCATCCACGGCAGCAATTTACCAATTCAGGACAGATTTAGAAAAAAAGGTCTAATGGAAATGGAAATATGCTTGACATATTATGACAACTTGTCCAACCATTTTGCATGTAAAGACTTATGCTATGAACTAATGCCTAAATGTTGTGTGGGGTGAGACTATTCAACAGAGACCCATTATAATACATTTTGATCAACATGACATAAGCAATTGATAATGTAGGGAACAGCAGAGAATTGTACATAATCATTCTCTCTTCACCTCTGTCCTCCTCTCCATCCGTATGCATTCTCATCCCATAGATGCATGTCACTAACTTGACTTCTTCCCTCTCCCGGAGTTTTGTGCTTTGTCGTCCGTCTCTTCTATCTTAGTGTCACTTTCAGCAGGTATTTCAGTGTCCGGAGATGTATCTGGATCGGTGACTATGGCAACCTGCTGGGGCAGTGCTGCTGTGTCTATGGTGCAGGGGACGAGTGGCTCGGGTCCTGCTCGTTCGGCTCCACCTGGAGCTGCTCGGTTGTCCGTCTGGACCCATCATCTTCCCTTATGTTTTACCACCTAAACATTCCTAACATAATAATATATATATATATACAACTATTTTGCCATCATGGCTGTATATGTTATAGTTTTGATGCTATAAATCTATTCTGTACTTACGACATCTATTGCATGTCTGTCCGTCCTGGGAGAGGGATCCCTCCTCTGTTGCTCTTCCTGAGGTTTCTTTCATTTTTTCCCCTGTTAAAAGGGTTTTTTGGGTAGTTTTTCCTTAATCGAATCGAGGGTCTAAGGACAGAGGGTGTCGTATGTTACAGACTGTGAAGCCCTTTGAGGCAAATGTGATTTGTGATACTGGGCTATATAAATAAAATTGAATTGAATTGAATTGAATTTGCATGGATGTACCAAAGCATTTGCAACTTCTTCAAAGAAATGAGAAACTGTTTTTTTGATGTACACAAGTGTCACAATGATTGAACAGGTAGTTTTGAGAATTGCAATTCTGACCTGAGAAATGTACCAGAGCGACTGAGAAAAACTTTAAGACACAACAATATGAACGGTTTGCTTCTTCAGGTTTCTCCTCACTTGCACCTCTTTCGTCCACCAGATGTCACCAGATGTTCAGCAGATCTCGTGTCTACCTGTCAGCCTGTGTGTGGTCTTGTGTTCGGTCAGCGCTTGTAAAAAACACTAAATTAGCTACAGGTCCCTCACCCTTTGCATAAGTTAAAAGACAGGGTAGTGAGGTGTAACATGCCTTTTGGTGGGCTGTCTGCACTAACTATTGCTCCCAACAGTCCACATAGTCTGCATATCTGCCTTTGTTTGGCATTTCTCCAGGGAGACCGCTGCTTTGATCTACTGTTGGAGGGTCTGATTGGCGTCTGTTTACCTCAAAGTTACATGGACAGACACAATAGACTACAACCAAGGTGGGACGACTTCAAACCTCTGGAACTGAAGCCTCGTCACTACAGAGAGGAGTAAAGGCTAAAAATGCAGGCCTCTCTCTCTCTGGGGTCTATGCACAGAAAAAAGTAGCTGAAAATTAAATATATGCTTCAAACACAAGGCACAAGTTCAATTAGAAAACCACTGAAGTAACACCTTCTAGGTACAATGCGACAAAACACCACTAAAATCAAAAGGAAACTTGAATTAACAGGTACATTTTGAACATTACAACAACTAAAACTAAGTTGTACTTTTCTAATGCTTTTAAAAGGGTTGTTTACATGTTAATGTTTAAGTCTGGTAATAAAATCCTAAAACCAACACTGAATAGTCCATAAAAATAGTTCCCAACAAATGCACATTTTAGTCGTGTTTGAGTAACATTTGCAAAACAAACTATGGCGAACAGCTGTTTAAGGAAATTATTTATTAATATTCGTAACCAGTTTTTTTAAAAAGATGTACGTCCTCAGTAAGAACCAGTGAGCTCAGGGCTGAGTGCCACAGACAGGGAAGGGAAGTCGGAAGTATTGATAGACGGGCTAACATGCTGTTGATTTTGGTCTTTTCATGGAATTTGTTGAGAATTAGAAAAATAAAGAAAAATGTAGAAGAATAATCTTTTAAGACATTCCTCTATTGTCAAGAGAACTTTGTGGATATATTATTCTGCTGAGAAATTCTACATTATGACTCTCTGAAGGAAATTTTTATATTATATGCATTTATGTATTATATAATCAGTCAAAGCATATTGCAGACAGCGACTTGTCTTATTCCTAAACTGAGGTCACGTTTTGAAAGACAGATACACAACAGACAATGAGCTCAGACACTGTCTGGTAACGTGTTCCGACAAGACACGACGTCTTCAAGCCTCTATTGTTAAGTCCAGATGACCAGAAAGAAGCCAGCAATCATTGCCTTTAAATGAGATCCATACTAGGATATAAACAACGGATCAGTGCTTGCAGGTCCTTGAATGCAACCCTTGAACCCAGAGGAATGATATTACAGCATATGAGCACATTATTACATTTTTGTTCCGCTTTTTTTCATACATGCTACAGTTGCGAAACAGAAATACTTTTTCCATTTTCTACAAGTGTGAGATTCCAGATTCAGTTTCACCTTTGATGGCTGAATATTATTCCACCACCTGAAGCTGAGAGCCCTGCAGGTCAAATGACATGGACCTTCATATCAACATCCTCAATGATAAGCACTTAATAACTACGACTCTATTTTGTGTTGCATATGTACATACCTCTCTGAATAGTCAAATGTTCTTTACTTCAAAATTTTTATTCGTTCCATTGCATGTTTTAGATAGTTTAAAGGCTTTAAAGGCTTTTATTAGCCTAAGACGTGGAAGCTTTTTGCAACATGTAAAGGAGTATTTCATTCTTTATCTGAAAAAGAAAAAAATCCCACAATTTGGAGTCACATGATTTTATTTTGACAATGCTGACGATGCTATTTGAAGAAGTGCATATTATAACCGATTAATATTCTGTATTTGTACTCATTATTTGGCTGCACAATGATAAGAGCTCTCTCTTATCATCTGAAGTAATTGTAGTCATATATTACATAATGAATAAATAATAATATAATATAATATAATAGATCTATCCAATTTATTAGGAATGCAGTATGTTTCCTTGTTAAATTATGATATTTACAGCCTTTACAGCCCTTCATCTTACAGTTTGTCTGGAGACAAGTCTTCACTATAGTTATGTAGAGTTAGTTGTTATGTGGGTTTGAGAGAGCGAACAAAAAAGAATGTTAAATTGGGTGCAAGTGCAAACTGCAAGTGTTCTTCAGGTACTAATGCAGGTCGGCACATTTACTAAAAAAACAAGTAAACTTTACAGTAATTTTGTGTTTCTGAGACAGATTTTCGGTATCGATGAGATGAGACGGTAAAACAGAAAATGAATAGAGAAATATTTTGATACTCGATTCATTGTTTAAGTTGTTTTTTTATTTTAAAAAAAGCCATCTGAACATTTTGAACAACGTTTCTAGAATCTCAGATGTTAGATTTACTGCTTTACCTCATCTTACACTGAATAATATCTTTGATTTTGGACTGTTGGTTAGACAAAACAAGATATTTGAAGACGTAATCTTTGGCTCCCAGAAATTGTGATGGTTATTGTTACAGTTTTCTGACCTTTTATAGACCAAACTATTAATCAAGAAAATAATCATAGTCATCCAAAAGACAAAACAGTCTCCATTTCTGACTGAAAACATCCATTAACTCCCTATTACTGACCAGACTGAAGCTGAGAACAGCAGTCAGGTTGAACATGCAGGTTTGTCATCATTTTCCAATAAAAAAGGCCTGAGGAGGTGTGTGTGTGTGGGGGGGGGGGTCAAGGAAGTGTGGCAGTAATATAAGCAAACAGAGAATGTGAAGAGAGGAAATGGCCTGTCCTAATAATCACAGCCCAGAAGCAGCAGTGCATTCAGCTCGCAGCGCCGGGGTGCTCGACCGCTCTCTGTCTTCTTTCAATGCAGCAGAGCCCTGCAAGCAGCGCTTTATGGACAAGCCTTGACACCCACAGGAAGTGTAAACAGGGGTCAAGTGTTAAAGTCCAACCCGCCAATTCTCACCTCCATTAAAGGGGTGGGGGGCACAGAGCCCTCAAAGCACCTGGGAAGGGGCCCCTTTAAAACACTGCAATGACTGGTTTCATGAAGTAGCTTCGCAAATCACCAAAGATGTGAAATGTCTACAGGACATTTACATTTTATGCGTTTATCAAGAAACCGATAGCCAAGTTACCTGGACTGCAGTGGTACAAAAGGCTAAACAAAACCATGTGAGAAAGCACAAACTTTTTACAAAATGATTAATGAAATCCCTTTGGAGTGACCAGCTGGCCTTTAACGTTTCCTCAAATTATATTGGCGGGTTTGACAGTGACAATATTTCAGGTAAAAAGACATGATGAACTCCTGTATAAGCTTTAGAATTAAACCATTAATTCTGTGTCCTACAAATGTTTTATGTGTTTCCATAGCAGAAAAGTGGAACCTTAAGAAAAGGAAATGTAAAAGAAACTTCCCCTAACTGGAAGAAAACAGTGAGCACCGGCACACCAGATTATACTGAACTTGGTTAGATTTAAGGGAATAGTTCGACATTTTGTCAAAAATGAGCTTGTCGGCTTTATTTCCTTCAGAATTAAATGAGAAGATAGATACCACTCTCTTATCTGTATGGTGAATATGAAGCTACAGTCAGCAGCCATTAGCTTAGCTTAGTAGAGGAGGTTAAGCCGAGCAGAGCAGTTATTTGTTCAGATTCTGCAACAGCAATGTCTAAAATCAACAGGACCTCTTAATCGGGCTCTATGTAAGTCTGCTAAACCTTCAGCAACTAGGAATTGATGTACAAACCAGGCAGCTGATAAATTAACTAACTTTAAAACAACCACAGCACAATGTGCAAAAGGTCTGAGGGAAGTGGAATATAGATCCAGAGGGCGTGGTGAGTAATAAATATACTCTGAGCCAATCACATGGCTGGTCTCATCGCTCTGAAACAGCTGAGCCAATCACAGTGACGCATGATGACAACAGCTCAACAAATAAGAATCAAAGATTGAAATCTTATTATTGTCTGGGTGGTGCAGAGCGGCACGATGTGAACACATTGCAGCACAAATCTGCAGCGTTAGACGAATCTGGCAACATCTGCTTTGGAAAATACAACCCGACTAAGAGCCAACAGCCCTGCTAGCAGCTCTGCTAGCTACGTAGGCACAGCTTTGAGTTACGAAGTCAACATGCTTACATGCTGTTGTTTAGCAGGTATAATTTGTACCATGTTCACCATGTTAGTTTAGCATGTTAGCATGCTAACATTTGCCAATTAGCACAAAACACAAAGGACAGCTGAGGCTGAGTGGAATGCCATTCGTCTTGCAGGTATTTGGCCGTTAAATAGTGGACAAGATCATTTTTGGCCAAATGATAGCGCTAGAAGGGAAGTCAGGAGATCACCAAAGTAAGTCATTCTGAGGGGAACATGAATGTCTGAACCAGATTTCATGGCAATCGATCCAACAGTTGTTTTTTTAAATCGCTACAAACCACAAACATTAACCGTGTGTTGGCGCTAGAAGATAAGTCAGGGGATAATTAGGATTTATCGCCTAGAAACCATAAATTTCTGTACAACATTTCATGGAAATCCATCAAATAGTTGTTGAGATAGTTCAGTTCAGACCAAAGTGGTGGACCGACCGACCAACCAACATTGGCATCCCTAGAGCCACGCTGTAAGTGTGGCTAAAAAAGCTACCATATCAAATTATCCAGATACTGTTACTGTGCAGAGTGTCCTGTCTCTGTATCTGGATTATACTGATGCTTACCTTTAATCCTTCAAATTTCCTTTATGAACTGTACACGCCAAATAAAAGCTATTCTGGCGCCACTGGTTATCTACCCTTTCTCCTCAGCTCTGTGGTGAAGTGGCCTGGAGTGTCAGACAGGTCAAATACACACAGCCTCCATTCCCAGGACGGGACAGTCATGTCGATCAACAGATACCGTTCAGGGAGAGAGTTAATCCCTCATTAAACTGGTAATGACATGGACGGTCAAATCTGTGAGTGGATGGAGGAGCTTCTGGCCTAAATGGCCACTATTAGCCCAGAGGAGAGCAGCTCTTATCGTAGCACTTCACAGCACTGGTGTCGATGCTAATGGGTTGCCCTGCAGTGACTGGAGGTCCTCCCTTCTGCCACACATGTAAATTAAAAACACACACAGAATCTGCATAGTGACATGCAAAAGAGGTATCAATGCTGGAATTAGTCAGTTCATTTCACATTTGAACCATTTAGCTGATTGTGTGTTAATTTAGCACATGCGGAGGGATACAAATTCTCACTTTTAGCGCTATTTATGCCCCCTGCCGGCTCGCTTAGGTTCAAGTTGGGGTTCCCGTACTTATATCCGTAATTATTCACATGCAGCCACAGTACACGACACTCAAGGTCATAATAAACTGCTTAGTGTTAATGAGGTGTCAATTATTAACATGTAGGTTGCTTTTAAATGAGCTGTAGATTTGACTTGAATTCGAGGTAAAAAAAAAAAAAAAAAAGAGGACTTCACTGTTATATGATTGGACATACAGGAGACTTGAAAATAAACATATTCAAGTCCCAGAAGAATATCAGTAAAATAAGAGTGCCAGGCAGGGCTTTGTGCGTGACCCAGATCTTGGAATGTTTCATTGTTAAACCTACGCCTTGAAATATTTTGGTCTCTGCTATATAAAACACACTAGTACAGTTTTTCTCAAAAGCTTTGGCTCAATTCTGGAAAGACAAGTATTTTTTTCTCAGTTCAAATCTTTCTCATTCATTCAAGCAAATTGCACGTCTTTTGGCACATGTGCGCAGAAGAGCAGGCGCAGCTCTCTACAGTTTGCACAATAACCCCTTGCGCGGGGCTTGCTGATCAAAACTGGTGAGTTGATTCCCAGTAAAAAAATGCCATACTCTTCAGAACTTCTAAACATCATCGTTTGAGCCGGCACGTGCAAAATGATCCATTCCATCAAAATCCGTCAGACATACATGTATATTCCATGAATATCTGCGACATGGAATGTTTGTGATGTCTGCATATTTGGCAAATTACATACCGGGTGACAGTATGGGACTTTGCATGAAAGCCCAAAGCTGAATTGTCTGTTGACAGTACATGTAACACAAGGCTACACAAACACCTTTACGGTAGACATGCATCTGTGCACATCCTTTTCCTGTGTACTACAGTATTGTCCAGTATTGACATTTCCCAAGTAAACCTTGGTAAATGGTAAACCTTCTGTTGAAATCGGAATCTAAAAAGCCCAGGGACAAAAAGGACATTCTTGTATAGTGCGGTAAGCAGTCAGTGTCAACACAAAAGCAGAACAAAGCAGAGATTTGTATGTAAGAAACATTTCCACGGCTGACTGGTGAAAAAACATCCAAACATTTTGACGGAAACAAAACAACTTTTCATTTTGGTGGCACTGGCAGGTTTACTGACACAATAAATAGGTTTTGAAGCATGAATGAAATGTTTTTCGGGGCTTTTGCAGACGTGCAATGGAGTTCTAATGCCCCATGAAACAGTTGTGACTATCGCACTTACAGTTTAGAGACTGTTTGAAAAAATGAGCCAAGCAAAATGTTGTTATCATTGATCAATGATCAAAGACCTGTCAGAGGACTTGCTTTGACAAGGACTTGACTTGGACTTGCCCCAAAAGACTTTAATTCTCATTTTATATCATTTCTTTAACAACATTTGTTAACTGTACTTGTGATCTAAAAACAATGTCACTAACTCTTCCTTATGAACAGAAGTACTTCATATACATTCATATCGAGCCACAACTAAATGTTTCAAGTTGGACTTTTGCAAACAGGAGTGCCTGTTCAGACATGGTTTTAGATTGTTTCCTTTGTCTCACATTGGTGTACTATCAAGGACTACTAGGATCATTAGTGAATTATCAAGGTAGATTACAGTGAAAATGAAATACATGTATTTCTTCTTAATTGGAAACCTGAACAGAGGCATGCGTTATTTTAACAAATCTTATAATTAATTCATTTAAATGAACATTCAGGCACATTCTTTCCTTTGGCACATGTAATCTTCACCTACTTGTGTCAAAAGTAAAACTTCTCAAACCAAATGACCAGGTGAATTAACAACTGGGCGATCTCGCTTAAGAGCGGGTTTTTCGGGTTCCAACGTGGCATCAAATCAGGCTCCTCATGCTGCTGCACACATAGCTCAGCCCACAGCAATGTGTATTGGGGACAGACAGTGGATACCTGCCCTTTCACTGGACTCCCATTCATAGTCAAGGTGAGGGCCAAGGCCCAGCAGGTCCCGGTAATGAGCCCTCAGTCCCAGCAGCGAGGTCGTTCTGTAAATGGCTTCATAAACTCATTAGCGATGGATGTGCGTGGACAGGAAAGGCCGAGGTCACAGTGCCTGTTAAATGTGTCGGCCAGGTGAGAAAACTCTCCCCTTTCACCTCAATAATAATAATGATGATAGTGTTTCTCCAATGCTTTTGTTTCATTCAATCATGAGCTGAAAGGTGAGATGGAGCAGAGCTCGAGAGTTTCTCCTCTCTGTAGATCTCACTTCTCATATACAAAACTTTTTATGTTACATTTATTTGGCTGACGCTTTGATCCACAGCAACTTAGCTAGGCCATAACTCCTATATTAATAATATGTGTAGCATCCATTGCTTGGCGATCGTGACTTTGTCCTTTAAAACTCCTCACAATAAGTTACTCTTTATAGAGGCTCACAAAGCATTTGCACTTTGCTCTAGATCAGAGCTGAAGAATATAGACACGGTTAAACCTCACGCGCTTTAGAAGACTGTAGACACTTTACTAGCCGAACATTATCTCATATATTTCCCAGGATGACAACCACCAACTGAAAGTCATACTTAAGTTCCTTTTGAAACTACATCCAGAGGTGGAATGTAACTAAGCACATTTACTCAAGTTAGTACAATTCTAAGGTCTACTTTGACCGACAGACAGATAGATAGATGAGGAATGCAGTAAGGAATTAAACTCCCCAGTGCTATAGGCAGTACTTAAAATTAGCCCAAACTCACCCATTTACTGCAATGAAATGCTGATAATATTGTAATGCATCAGTATGATCCAATAATATAAGATTTACGCTATGACACTCTGAAAGTGCAAATGCCATCCTGCATAATGAGTACTTGAAACTGGCAGCCCATTTTGCTTAGAATACTTCTGCACTTTAATCTAAGTCAGATCTTGAATTGCTACTTTTACTTAAGTCAACGATTAAAATACTTCTTCTAAACGATACTCCGTTATGACAGACTACTGTGATTTGTATTATAAAAGGGAATGCCTGCTTGCTTGATAGTTGTATTACAACAGGACATTAAAGGTGCTTAAAGTGCAGTTTTATTGTATAACAACTGTACTGCTGTTAAAATGAGTTATTTCATATGCAAACATATTGTTTTCTAAACTAATATTTCTGTATCTTGTATACAGAAATATCCAACACATGCCAAATGCTTATATACTACAGTGTGGCACAAACAACTCTTTTAGTATACAAGAGAGTATGGGCCCAACAGGCAACCATTTGATATGTATAATTTGATATATTCGTACATGATTTTATGACTGTAGTTTTTCATGTACAGTAATCTGCTTTTGGAAATATTTAAATGTAAAACCTGTAATCTTTGGTCTTTGTTCGGAGTTACGCATCATTCCCTGTGGTAAAACTATTTTGTTTCGCATGTAACCAACCTCAGGTACTGAATGAATGAGGTATCAAGCTTTTGGTGAGAGCCTCATTTGGGGAACGATGGCCCCATAGAGCTATTAGAGAGCAGCACTTCACCTTCTTTCTCCTCTCAGGCCATGACTATGAAAAGAGGACTACCTGTGACAAAGGTCCTGTGTATTCTTTGTCTGGCTCCAATACACAAAGGGGGCATGTCGCCTTCCCTGCAGCAACACAGCAGCTCTGTCATCAGAGGACACAGAGGTTTCACTCCTAATATCACGAAACAAAAGTGTCAGTGGCGTTCACATGTGCAGGAAGAATATAAGAGGAGCACTTGGCTGAAATAAGATTCCCCTCTTCAGGCTCTTCCCACTTGGTGTGGCAATTGGGGTTGCGACATACAGTTATTTACATGATCAATTTGTCGTTTAGCCTATAAATGGTCAAAAACAAACGGTGTGTCACAAGTTCCCAGAGCTTTAAAGGTCTTGATTTATCCAACCAACCTTTCAGAACCCGAATATATTCTGTTCACTTCAATAGAAAACCAGCAGGTATTTACATTTGACCAACTGGAACCAGTGATGTAAAAAAGGTTGTTGTTTTTTACTTAACTGGTCATCAAAATATTTGCTGATAAATTTGATGTCAATCAAAAAAAATCGACTAATCTTTTCACACTGCAATACAACTATTCAATTTAAGTACCAAATTCAGTCTGGCAGCCTTGAAATTCCCCTTGTATTAAATTAATTAGTTTCACTTATTTTAATAACTTGTATCTGGTGGCATCTCATTGCTTCACTAAATTGAACCTCATATAATTTTTTTCCCAAGCTGATTTGACTAAGAAACCTCTGACGTCTTACCATTTAACGGGACGCCTTTAAGTTTAATAAAGGTTTCAACAATGACGCACAGCGGATTCAACGATCTGTCAGGACAGAGAGACTTTCCGCAGTGTGCGCCAGCAAACACCGGTCCTGGGGTGGGTGGTCCGGTCATAGAGGCATCAGAAGGAGCATCCTTATTGTTCAGGGCAGGTCGAGAAAGTCTGTGTTTGCCCTCTTCATTAGACGTTCTAGTGTCAGTGAAAGAGAATAAATAAAACGCTCCGACGTCAAAGGGAAAGGACGCTTCGCTTCGGTGTTTAAATGTGTTTTAACAGTTACTTAAGGCTCCGGAGAAACTCTCTGCCACCTCCAAATGATGGAAATGAGCAGGGAAAGTTTGCAGAGCTGGCACTAATCCAGGTTGAAAGAGAGCACGCCTTTGTCGTCGGGTAGTGTAAGAAAGCAAATCGCTTCCTTTAAAGAAGCCGCGGGGCGCTTCATCTCCAAACCTTTAATGAGAAACCGATTAAACAAAGCAGGTTAAGGATATTGATTCCTGTGCATAATGTATTTGCAGAAAAAGGTTCTCTTTTCCAAGTGAAACAGAAGTGTGCTAACGGTAGTCTCTGAGTGACCCAATGAGACCGGTTTTGCTTTGATTCAAGACATTTTGTATGTATGCACAATCAATAAATCCACCCTCGCATTCGAGGCTTTGGAGCAACTTGGAGTGTTTTAGGAATCACCCAGGTCAGAGGCCTTTCCCAGCACTGTGGGCAGCGACATTCGAAAGGACGGGATCAACCTGTGGGATTAACGCGGCGGCTGAGATTAGTGGAGTCGCACAGTTTGGTTAGAGCAGCAGCACACCACTCTGCCACCACACCCGAGCCGCCGAAACTGACGCCTCAATTACGCCGGACAGTTATTCAGTTTTTTAAGAGCGCCGTCGGATACAACGCTGCTGCTGAAAGGCACACGCTGGAAATAGAGAGATGACGGACTGTTTACGTACAGGGGTGATTCCTGATTTACAACTGGTTGGGAAAAACACAAATGAAATCAATACTAAGTTGGAAGGTTGAATAAGTCCCTCAAAAAGTTTGGAATAAAAAAAATAAAAAAGTAGGCCTATCAACCAACACAGGAGATTCTCCGTAAACTGTACAGCTTGACGTCGGCCTCCAGTTGTGAAGCGACTTGTTACGCTGCTTAAAGCGTCTGCGGGCCAGCCAGGACTTAAAAGGCTCCAAATAAGTTGACTTGGTAACATCAAGGCTTTCCCAGCGGTAATGATTACATTTGGACTTAAGATCCATGCAAGAATTTGTAGCCCCGTAAATCTCTTGAGTTCCCTGCCCCCACGACTCTTCAAAAGCCTTGTCATTCAAAGGGTTAGGATGTTTGACAATCCCAGCTTGTACTACTCCACCAATTAATTGGATACGTTGTCGGGGATGTTCGTTTCTCTCATCTGCTACTTAGAAAGACAAAGGATCGATGGGGGGCTGTTGACACCTCTGTGTCCGGCCGGAGTATAAATGAGGACTCTCCGCAGAGGAGCAGCATTCATCCCCCTTGGTGCACTTGGAGCAGCAGCAGCTTGTTTTCCCCGAACCCCTTCGAGATCTTGTTTTATCCACTTTTGTTTAAAAAGCGGGCAAAATGCAGTTGCCGAACAGACCAGTCGGAGCTTATGGATACTCCGTGCGTAATTACGCACCGGCATCGCTGTACCCGCAGTACCAGGGGAGCCCGTGCGCGTCGTCAACGAAGCCTCCAAGTGGGAAATCTTTCACTATTGATGCTTTGCTCGCCACGGCGGAGGACACACCCAGCTGCCGGACGAGTCCTAGTCAGTGCAGAGAGAAATATCAACCACCAGCCCCGGTTCTGTCCCTCACCGGACACGTAGGCTTAGCGATGGCAACAGCACCGTACGTCTACTCGGCAAACATGCTGCACTCGGCGGTCCACACACAACCTGGATATTCGGTGTACTGCTGCCCGCCGTTCACCTACCAGTCCTCGTGTCGTGGAGCATTTTACGCACAAGGTAAATTGAGTGGTGTTCGTACTGGAAGTATCGGGTCTAAATGCCAAAACCATATGCATGTGGCAGTGTGATTACATGTGTCATCTCCTCTTTGCAGCTTCAGTGTCCAAAGTCGCCGCGGGGCTGCATTCGTTCAAAACTAAAGGTGGGAAGTCGAAACGGATGCGCACCAGCTTCACCAGCGAGCAGCTCTCCCGGCTGGAGAAGGAGTTTGCACGGCAGCAGTACATGGTCGGATCAGAGAGGTTCCTCCTGGCCTCGGCTCTGCAGCTCACGGAAGCTCAGGTAAGAAGAATATATTCTGAAGGAAGAATTTCAGTAAAGTGCAGCCCCATATTTACGTGCATTTCTTACTACAGCATTTCTTATAAACATCTTGTTATTTATTTGTCTCCAGGTCAAAGTCTGGTTCCAGAATCGACGCATCAAGTGGCGCAAACAGAGTCTGGAGCAGCAGCAGGCCAAGCTGGCCAAGCTGGGCCTGGCTGCTCCGCCGAAAAGTCCCGGATCTCAAGGCCACGGAGATGAAGGAGACGAGGAAGAGGAGTTCTCCGACTTGGACGTGGATATTGACGTGTCTGATGACGCTAATGTCCACTGTTGAGCGAATACCACTGGACATTTGAAAAGACTTTTTGTACATACTGCTGAGAAAGGAGGCGTGTGTCTCCAACTATAAATATTTAATAGATGTATAGTTATATATTTAATTTCCTACATTGATTGCTCTTTGATCACTTCATGTGTTCAGTTTTTGCATATTTGAATGAAAAATTCAGAAATATATTTTATGACATTTATGGCAACCTCGTCCTGTTCATTCTTTTTAATTATTCAGCCACGGGGACATTTTGTGTTACAAGGGAAGAAATCTGCATTTATTATTTGCGCATGTAACACAGTTGAACGGATGAAACCTGATAAAGGCCCTTAAAACCTATTTCTTTTTCCCTCAATCAGCCTCTGCTGACATGAGAGGTGTGACCCCCACATTAACACACAACTGTCTGCCGAAGTTAGTTTTGGTCATTTCTCATCAGAGGTTTTTGTCTGTGATGTTTTCTGGTTTGACGTGGGCGGGGCTCACTTGGAAAACTGTGACGTCATGTACTTTTGTCCACCAATCAGGATTTGGAAGTATTTGAATCAAAATCTGGTGACAGTTCTGGCTTCCTTTTGCTCCTGTCAAATCAAATAACACCCACACAGTCCAGATGAGACCGATGGGCTCAGTTTTTGAGCGTTAAACTAAGTGAATTATACCTAAAGATGTGTTTTCCAAATGTTTTGCTTTCATTGGGGCTTATTTAGTCACTGCATTTAAAGGGAAATGCTGAAGATTTGAAACCAAAGACAAACAGCCTTAAAAGAAAAACAGATAAAGCACAGGTGTACATTAAATAGCAGACACACGGATACTCATCATTTTATCCATTCCACAGCTAATGATATCAGACTCATTTTAGCCAGTCCTAAAGCCCTTAAAGCGAACAGTTTAATTATTAAAGCAAACTGAAAGCACAAAATGTGCTCACAGAACAATCAGGTGTGACTTTCCCCGAACCTGATTTCAATCATTCCTGAATGTTTGCCTGTTTACAAGCACGAGTTTCTGTTAATCTGCACATTAGTATCAGAAACTGTTTTAGCTCCAGGGAGAAGACCTGTAATGTATCCCAATCAAATCATCATCATACCCTTTGACCTTTCCTTGTTGCTGAACTAATCTCACTCCGTGCTCAGTCTGAAGATGATGGAGACATGGCACGACATTTCCTCCCGAGTTTGATCTTAGTCAGTTCATGCTTGAAGTCTGGGATGGACTCGGGCTCCCCTCTGATTTAAGCTAAGCAAATAAATAACCAGCTGAGGGATTAGCTGGGATCTGTAACCCGGGGTGGAAGGGGTCAGTCTGTCTTGGGGCTGGAGAGCTGGGTCTCACTGTTTAATCTGTTTAAACGGTCAATACGCCTGTTCTCACTGCTTCTCAACGGACAGGGCACCCCCCCCATGCCCACCCACGGCCAGCAGGTGTCCTGCCTCTGCTCTATTCAAATCGACGTCTTTCCTTCCAGGTGGAAAGGGGACTCATGCTGTCCCCTGAAGCCTGCCTGGCAGACATGAGGGATAAAACCAGGAGAGAAGACAGCGTGTTGAATGGATTGGGATGTAGCAAATGAGTCCATCAGAGCAGCTAATTGGGTGGTCAGCCTGAAGGTCCCGTCCTGTGGTTAACTCGGTCCCATTAAACAAAGGAAGCTGATGGGAACACAGAGCGGTGGTTCCCATCTCTCTTATCCTCACTTCTTTTTTGCAATGTGTTACTACATTAAATATTTTAAACTACTTTAAACGTCTTTGAAAGTACTTTAATAGAGCAAGATTTAACCGAAGAGCTGATAATGGATCAAGAGGTAAATTAAAGGTGATGCTGGCTTTCTGTGGTTACCAATGTTTCCTGCTGAGAGGGAAGACGGTCAGTAAGGATATTACAAGCAAACAATATCACACGGACTTCTTATATGTAGGTTTTTATCTCCATCTCATGTCCATTTTCTTTTGACAGTACATGGCCATTGCAAATTAATTGCGAAAAATCAAAAAGATCCATAAACCTGATGTCTAATATTGACTCTCTGTAATCAACTAGCCACAGCGACAGGTTGATTTTGAATCTGTTTACCCACCAAACGAAGTATTAAGCTGCCTTTATAACTGACTAGTGGAAATGGAAGACTAATCCAATCTCATCAACTAGGCAACACTCCAGATGCCCCAAACACCCATGCAACTAGGTGCTAGCTTGCACTTTGAATAAATCGTTTGAGTGCTGTCCTGCTAATAATGTTTGGTTCTAAGGATTCATCACCCATCTGTATCAGTGGCTCCCAACCCTTTTTTTGCTGGAGACCCCTTAAAATGAAGCAATGTCTAGTTGTGACGCCTAACAACATGTAAATTGCCTTTAGTGTGGACATGAGCTGTGGCCAGTCCAACTAAAAAGTGTCTTCTCCTTTTGAGACGTTTATTTGAAAGCATTCAGTATTTCACAAGAAAACAAACTGTGGAAAAGTCAGAAAAATAAACATATGCTTGGCTAACAAAGTTTTTTCTCTCTATTATTTAGAAAGCCCTCAGATTTATCTTAGGAACCCTTTGACATATTTTACTATATGGAAATTATTATGCCATAACTATGTGCACTTTTGGGGTGAAAATAAAATCAGCATAAAAATGCCTAAAATTAGTACCCCTTTTCTCAATTGAACAGTTTCTGTATTTACTGCTCTCTGCCTTTATGAGGCTGTATACTGCACATAACAGAGCTTAGCATGTTGATTGCTTATAATTAGACAAAAACCAAATTTACTATTGTACAAAGGCTCAATCAACTCCCTCCCGGTCCTTTTGCTCAATTGCTTTTCAATTATTTCCTGTGCAAAATGTATTTCAGAATAAGCGTATCTTTCCCAAGTGCAACGTGTGTGTGTGTGTGTGTGCACGCGCAACGGTTCCTCGACCAACTGGGAACTCAACTCTACCCAAAAAAACAAAATCCGATTAGAAACTGAGCAGAAAGATTAAATGCAAGCTGGAGAGCACAAGGTTATTTCAGTCGGGATCGTGTCAACTTTGACTTTTACGCAACTAATAACTGTAATGTTGGTGCATTGTGGTACATTTGTAGGCCTGTAGTGTTTGTGCATGTAAATACATCAAAGCCATACGGTTTCACTTCTGCCATTGCTGACAAATTGAACTCCTGAAACCGTGACCAAAAAAACGCTAAACTGTGGGCAGCAGAGGTGCTGTAAGAGGGAGAAGACAGCTGGTAACAGTATCAAAGAGAGAAGTTTAATAAACAGCAATGTCTCCTGTCCGCCACCCCCTGCCTGACCCTCCTGGTGTCCCGCCTCGCTCTGATTAGGGCTGAAGCGACGCTGAAGGAGCAGAATTTGAGTAAAAAAACCCGGAGAGCCGTTTCTGATGTGATCAGCCGGGAATCAGAGCTCCCCCTCCTCTCCTCTCTCCACAGCCCAACGTAATCCCATTGAGGGAAAGAAAGAAGCAGTGAGAGGCCTGGGAAAACCTGGAGAGTTGTGGGGAGGGGTGGGGGTGGGGGTGGGGGGGGTCGGGTCACTGGGCTCATCTCCCCAATTAGCACGGGGCACCTTAACTGCTGGAAACATGCCAGCGCTGGCTGGGTTTCTGGAGACTCTCTACAGGGTCTGACCTGAAGCTCCTTATGAAAGGCAACTGTTACATCTTCATTTGCCTCGTGACTCTTACCAGCTCTTATCCTTTTTTGCACTTCAGCACTTTACACAATTTGTCTCAGTGGCAGAGACAATAGGTATTTTTTTGTTTAGTCACACTGTCTAGTTGGACAATATTGTGTCTTGGCTGGCTTGTACTGTGTTTTCTAGAGCTCAAACAATTAGTTGACTGGTTTCAGCCTCTCAAATGCCAGCTTTTCTTTGTCTTATATGACAGTAATGAACACGATTGGGGATTAGAACTGTTGCTCGAACGAAACGAGCCATTTGAAGACGTCCCCTTGGGCTCTGGGAAATTGTGACTATTTAAATTTAATAGAATTCGGCAGATTAACTGATAATGAAAATGATTGAATTGCAGCCCTAGTAAAAAAAAAAAAAAAGGTCTAATAGATCAAATAAGTCAATGACAAGTCAGCCAAGTTACGTCACGTACAAGTAGAATAACCTGCGCCAACACTGTCAAGCTTCTCTAGGGCTTCAGGTTTCGGTGAAAACAAGCAGCTGCCTGTTAATGTAACTTGGAAAGGGAGACTCGGCAGATGCTGATGTGTAGTGACACTAAAACAATCCCGCTGACACACAAGGCCCTCAGTCAGCAGACTACAAACAGCCTGCACAGAGATAATTAGCACTCTTCTGGTCAGAATCATAAAACATGCTGCTCACAGACACGATAAAGGAAGTGCAAATACATAAAATATGGAACATAAATTGTACTAATGTAGGGCTGCAACTACCAACTATTTTCATGATTATTTCCCAGATTAATCCATTAATGGAGACACGTGCGCTATAAAACTTCCCAGAACCTAAGGTGACACATTCAAGCTGCTTGTTTTGTCCGACAAACAGTGTAAACGCCAAAGGATGTTCACTTTACTATCATATATGACAAAGGAAAGCAACAAATCCTCATATTTGAGAAGCTGGAACCAGAGAATGTTTGGCATTTTGTCTCAAACCCCCCCCCCCTCCACATCTTTCCAGCTCTATATTAATGTGCACTTTATGGTAAAGTGAGCAGCTTTTCTTTCTTCTTTCTTGACTTTTTGAATACTAAAGTTTGAAGAGGATGTGTTTAACTCTTTGTCATCACTACTAAGTGATGAATCCATCAAGCAAATGTAGATCCAATGCTTGCTGGATGCTGACAACACTCAAAACTAAGTTTTTATATTATGATGATGATGATGATTATTATTATTAATAATGGATGTTTCTTCAATGTGTCCACATTACTCAGCTGTATCTTTAAATACCTATACACATTCCTAAAATATGCTCTCCTCCCTAAATCTAAGTGCCGTTGGTCACGTGACTCAGTTCAGATGTAACGCAACTGTGACAAGGTGTGAAAGTTCTCATGGAGAGCAATACCTCCCGCTCCGAGTGCACTTCGTTTGACCAACGCGCGTTTTAGGGTAGGCGATTGTTTAAAAAAAAAATAATAAAGAAAATTGCAAAGGCTAGGGCCCTTCTACTCCGTCTAATAGTCATTAGCTTTCATTACAAGCGTTTGAAGTAGAAGCCGCCCTTTGTCTCGTCGTGAAAGGGTCGCACAATGACTTCTGTCGCGGGCACCGGCAGGAGGCGCGGCGCACAGCCCGATGTTTGGGGGAGCGGACTCTCCCTCTCTCCCCAGGAAGCTAGCAGTTCCTGTTCAGGCCGCGCTCAGCGACAGAGAGAACGCCACTTGGGAAGGCTGGAACGGTGTCTCACCGGGAGCCCGCTGGTTCCCAGCTAACGCGTAATTTGTCCAACGCCGCGTCTTTACGCGCAAAGACACCGATGAATAAAAAGATACAAATCGAAAAGTGCTGGATCATATCTCTTTAATATTCTAGCAAGGGCTAAAGCCGCTATATACTCAGCAGAAGATACACGTATTCTGTTCTTCAATGACGTCATCACCTCATAAATCACTGCAAAATTAATTTCGGCCACACATTTTGCTGATATTTTATCTCCTAGAACATCGCCATAATGTTCCGATACCACTCGTATGGGAAACTGTGCACGTCATTTGGCTTCAGTGCGTTTTAAAATGTGCAGTATATACATTGAATGAGCTCAGGTTTGCGCCATTGTCACAAAGTGGCTTTAAAATCAACTTTTAGATGTGAAAAACGTAGCGGGTGACGCTGAATATGTGGCGCTAAATACCCTTCCTCGATATGAACGCGACGTTCCCCCCCAGGCCCTGTTAGAAGCGGGATGTGTGTTTAGGCCGAGCAGCCGGGCCGCCGCACAGGTGGCCTACACGGCCGCACTTCTCGGGCAGGTGGCGACGAACGCAGCGACGTGCTACTTCCCCCATCTCCTCGCGATGGGGTGACATTTTCCAAGTGTTTAACTGGGATAGATTAGCTGAACACACAACGCTAATGCGAAACAACATGGCCAATTAGTTTATTAATGATAATGGAGGTGAGAGGGGAATCCCTGAGCCTCGGCCGGCCTCTGTGACTCTGGTTTCATCCGACGGTTTGAATCCACATCGTGGAGAAAGAAGAGAGGAAAAAGAGACCGGAACCGTATCGATTGTATCTGCATTCAAGACTAATGCCTTTCTGATTCCTGTCCAATAGTGTACACCCTGTAAAAAAAATAGTTCAATCATACCAGCCAGATATAAAAACAATGAAGTAGGCTATTCTATTATAAAGAAAAGTTTGTGTAGAATTATTTAATAATGACTCAAAAGATTGTAGAAACAGGCTGATGCTGAGGCTTTGGTTTATTGGGGCCGTCCAGCAGTGAGCTATTTATTTTTCACTGGAGAGCTAAATTTGTGCCTGTGTTTCTGTTGCAGTCTTTCTCTTGTCAGATTGTCATGACCCCAGTTGACCCTCTGCTGTCCGAGGAAGCTGAGGAGATTTCATCCTGGCTAGACCTCCACTCCTTTTACCCTATAGGCCTACATGTAAGACAAATAGCAAGACGTTCCTTACTAAGTCTTGTCTTAACCACCCAGTTCTGTACAAATGTCTCATCAGGGTGACATTCCTCATTTTCCACAGGAACAACTGGCCGTGGGACCTCTAGGCCCTGGAACTAAACTGAATCCCACTGAGGTCAAAGGCTCCAATTGACCTCTGCAAGTCATTTTAAATCCTGCAAACACGCTCCGCCTCGGCTCAACCACTGGGTGGCAGCATTGGTCTAAAAAACAATACAAAACAGAAACTATCTCTCTAATGAACAGGTTTACTAGACTGGTGAGGGATTTCCCTTTGGAGGTGCAATGACAGATTTATATCATTCAAAAAAAACAAAAAAGACAGTTGATAGAGCAAAATATATAATTTTCCTACAAAACTTTTCTCTGAATGGAAGGCCCCCCCCCACCCACACAAATCTCTAGCTGCAGGCCTCTGGCGTTGGAAACGGAGTTCTTGCATTGTCACTTTTTAAGTTCCCCCGGTGACATTTCTGCGACGTTACGATGTACTGAAGGATGGCTTTCTATGCCATGAGAGGAGACGCGTTTCGAAACATCAGATCATGAGAAATGGAACTTTGGCAGCACAGCATTTCATGATGAAAAGCTCACAGCCAAACAATCAGTCCCACTATGAATATGTTTTAGATTGAGGAGACTTAAAATAGTCATAAAGTACAGTATGGTCAAAACCCACTCGTACTATAAGTATACTATATCATTTTTTTCATGAAGGTGTGCATCTGTAAAAACCATTTCATTTTTCTCAATCATTAATAACAATTGAGAGCATCTTCTTTAGAGAGAGGCCACTGGAGGGCAGCACTTATATTAACTTGAGCCAACTGTCTTCATAGATGTCTCTCCCTCCTCCCTTTTATTAACAAGTAGAATGTCTTTGAAAAGTACTCCTTATTTCTAATGTGCCAACATTTTGGACGGACGATTTATACTGATTGGAGGAAACTTTACTGATGTCTGTCATAATATCTGGTTATCCCCTATTCACAATAACTGTTGGTAACTCTGGCCAAAGTCATTTCCCCAAATAGTTTGAAGGCAAAAGTCATCAGAAATCTCAGTTTTTTTCCATCACTGTTTGATGTGTTTTAATTGTCTTACTGTTTTAGTTTGCTTTTCTACATGTACACAGGACTCCCTGTGAGGCAGGTTTCACGCTGAGTGGATTATCCTGGTAGTGTTCAATGAATTTAATTACATTACTATAATTAACAGCTACACACGGCTTTTCTACAATGTGCAAAAGATGCACTGCAAAATATGTACTGTGGGGAAATCCGTGTTTTATTGTTTGTTTAAAAAAAAAAAAAAAAATCTAAATTAAACAGTTTTACATGGCACCAATTGCCAGGAATCAACGGTACCCAGAAATGTGTGTCTATATGTTCTCAATCAGATGTTTTACATTAGCTGCGTAATTATACTTGCTGGGTAAAAACAATATCCCCCCCCCACACACACACACACACAGTTTATTGCATTAAGGAAGTGTGGTGGTTAAGTGGTTCACTGTGGCGTTCTCCCAGAATGATAATACTGTCTTTGTGAGAAAGCATGCGGCAGTGTGGGTAAATTAACACTTTGGAACGAGTTAATTAAAAAAATCATAATAATAATTCATTTTTCCATCACATAGAAATAGGTTGCACTGTGGAACACCTTAAAATAAAGAGGAATGTGTCCTGTTAAATCCCCAACTTTGATCATCTTTGGTGTTAACTATTCTCCATTTTAGTTTACTTAATTGGCCAATGTGTAACATGCTACAACTAAACCCATGATCCCCATCTCCTATAATTAATACATAATCTGAAGACACTAGTGATGCGGTGTGAGCCACACAGGGCATACAATAAAACACTATGATGTCGCAACTCGCCACTAAATGTGTCACACATGCACTAAAGGTCCCTTCAAAAATATCTCAGGAACATTAAACTACTTCAGAGCGATTCCACTACAAACCCATGAAAAGATATTTCCATTGAAGGCTATTCGCACTGCTCGGTTTTCTGAGTTGAAGATCACTTTGGTCAGATTCTCAGTAACTCTCCTCCGGAGCCTCGGGGGAAGATCAACAGCGGGTACGGAACAACGGCAGAGTGCTCTGCTTTGTGTTTGTTAATGCGGAGCGATTTGGCCATCTATTAACCAGCAGCGATCAGGGTCAGCGCGCAAAGGCCCACAGGGTTTCATCATTAAACTCGAAACTCGGTCAGCCCTCAAGTTCCTGCTGCTGCGCTAAAAGACGGTTAGATATAAAGTCCTGCGATAGAGAGTTATGTGACTGTAGTCCTGAAATAGTTTGATCGCTCTGTACCCCCCCCCCCCCCCCCCACACACACACACAAAGACGACACATCGTTATTCACTTCTCACGCGTGGACCGCTCCCGACGCGTCTCCAGCGCGGTGTTCCGCGCTGCCGCAGGTCAGACGCTGGGGATCCGCAACGCGGCCTTAAAACAAACCGTGGCTCGTTCGTGTCTATCGTGCTACGTGCAAAACACTTGCACCCTGAAGCGGAAATACAGTTCAACATTCACCGGTTGCCATTTCACTATTCGGCGATCGCAATCAAGCATTTCTAACAGGATTAATAGGCCTGTTGTTGAACAGCGGCCCTCGTGAGTCACCCAGCAGAGGAAATGTATTTCCAGGGAAACTGTATCACCCGGCACGTAAACGCAGCTCTTTATCGGTCCACCCAATCCGTACAATGATTAGTGTTTAAAACAAATGACACCGCGGGAAGAACAATAAGGAGCTTTTGGGCACCGACCCGTTCACAGAGCCTACTGCCGTCTTTAGGAGCCTTTAGCTCTAAACACCTAATCAACAACTTGTTTTACCTCATCATTTCCATCGGTAATGATTTTCTAATGCAACCTCCACGCAAACGAGCGTATTAAGGGGACAATCATTAACCGGGTTAGTGCTCTGTATGGCAGCCGCAGAGCCCCGGCTCCCTCTCGCCGGCTGCTCTCTCCCGCAGCGCCGCAGGCCGCAGGAAGGCTCTCCCGGAGGACGATCAGAGCGCCATTTTCTTAAAAAGTTGGCACGGGCGGAGTCACACTCTCTGCGCAACAGTGAAGTGATGTGGCTGCCTTGTTTAGCCCAAGGTGGTCACGCTTGTTCCAACCCGGGATCAAACGAGGCTCTAAAAGCAGCCTGATACTCAATCCAGTACTCAGTTCTCTGATGCACTGATGCACCTGAACAGTCCAAAGGGGAGTTTTCCTGTGCGCCCTCGACACGCGCGATTGCACAACTTTCATATCATAATTTGAAAGAAAGCATCAAGCGAATAAAAGAAAAAAGGCATATACAGGCCTATATTATTATTATTATTATTATTACTGTAACAACGTTAAATTGATTTTGTTAATTTAGCACGAATTATTTATTAAGTAGGCTCCAAACAGTGACGGAACAATCTTTGTCGCTATTTTCTTGATTTCTAAACTGAGAGCGTCAAGTTGAACATCTCCACACTGAGACATTCACTTACAAATAAAGCGTTGAAATATCAATAAATGCCACCAATTATGCTTTCTGCCGGGCTGGGTGACAGAAAGATGAAAATGACATTTCCGTTTGCGCGTTTTTTGTTTTGTTTTGTTTGTTGGTTCTTTCCTGAATGTAAATCTGATTGAGCTGAACATCACTGGGCCTGGCTAACGTGTCGTCTTCGGCCACCGTCCGTGAAAACCAAACTCCAGGCTACATTTCACAGGATGTAGCTGAGGGCCATGTGCACAGCAAATGTGCTTCAAACAGTAAGAACCCTCACTGTGGTAAAGTTTAGATTTCTTGACTTCTACTTCTAGAGAATTCCTGGATGACTGAACCCGCACTGAAACAAGCCCCCCCC
>CM022480.1:5831511-5879607 GCA_011952105.1 Coreoperca whiteheadi
CCCCGCCGGCAGATTGTTTCCCATCAGAAAAACGGGATATTAAGGCTGAATGGGACACACAATGACCCGTGAGTTGGAGCACACATGATTTCTCAGCGTGCCCCTGCAAACTAAGCTCCCCGGCCCTGTGTGTGATCCATGGAGCAGGTACTTGAGGAGACCTATTGGCAGGTGCTCTGGTCCAATCAGCGCTCTCCGTGCGCAGCGTCAAGCCACGCTGGAGGTTGGAGGCGCTTTACTTGGTGCGCGCACTTGTGCACAGAAAGCCTCTGAGTGCGCACGGGCTCCATGGATCAGGGCAATTCGCAGCACTGTTGAGTTCTGTCTCAGCATCTTCACTGGACAGGCGTGTGTAGGCAAAAAAACAAAACAAAAACAACCCCCGAACACCCCTCCAGCTTTGGTCATGACGCATCTCTGAGAGGGAGGCTATCTTTTTTCCAGCAAGAGGAAGGAAAAAGACTGGTCGCTTTCGTTTGGTATTGGTTTCCATTTGTGTCAAGAGATGATGTTTTCGTCTGCAGGCAAGCGCTGCTTCACGATAGAGTCTCTGGTCGCCAAAGAGAACCCTCTCACCGCCGAGGAACCCATCCGCCCGACGGCTTTAACTTATTCCAACCCGACGACAGATGCCTTAATGAACAGTTACCAGGCTCCGCCGGCCCGGTCCCTCTATCAGAGCCCGGACCTGATGTTCCCAGAGACGGTAAACCACCCCTCCCTCACCGTGGCTAACCACCAACTCGGAGCCTCGCACCTACAGCATCCGCACTTCTTCGGGACGCAGCACCGAGACCCGCTCAACTTCTACCCCTGGGTCCTGCGGAACAGGTTTTTCGGACACAGATTTCAAGGCAAGTGAAGTGTTTGCGCCGCAAAGTAAGGCCACATAGGGCATTCAAACAATCATGGGGAAAAATGTTCTATTGCGCCGAAACGTCACACTCATAATAGGCTGCAACCTATTTCGACGCCTGCTATTATTTATGCCTGAATGATCGGCCTAAACATTCTTCCCATTAAGGGCTGAATGAACTCGATTTAGGTGCATGGGGTTCACTGCCTGACAAATACCATAAAGGTGTGCTTCATAGAGGCAATGAAATCATGCTTCAACCGTTTGCTTTTGAGTGGTTTCCAGATTGGAACGAGATGACAGACGCTTGCACGTGACTTTTGGGCACGATAGACTGTCACATCCTGAAGACATTGCCCAGTTGAACAGTACTTTGCCACAGACGGCACGAGACAGGCGAGGCCAGCGAGTGCTTCAGCGGGCTGTCGGGCTGCTCTCACATTCCCACCCTCAGTCGGCCTGCAGCTACTCTCAGAAACGGCCACGGCCAGGCGAGGATCAGCGCTGCTGCTGTTGTTGTTGTTGTTTTTTTTCCCCCACACAAGAAAACTCGCCCCAGGTTAGGCTACAGCGTTTTTTTTTATTTCGTTCCTGAAAATCTGGCGCAACAGCCCGGCTGTAGAGACAGAAGGGATACTAATCCAGGCTAATAAATTCAGTATAATGCGCACAGAAAGGCAAGTCAGAAGAAAACCCGGCCCAGGTATTAGCAGAAAAGGTGGATTGTAACTCATCCTGCAGACAAACCTCAGCGCACTTGTGAATGAACTATGACCCAATTATGGCACGCTTATAGCCTAACTGTATAAGACAATTCCTATAGGTCTGGACAGAACATGAATTTTACAATACAGACAGAATGAGGCAAATCCATAAAATCCCCAGAATTTATTACAATAAACTAATCAACCTAATTTCACACTGGAAGTTCGATTTCTCCTAATAAAGGCTAACCAATCAAAACCCCAAACTGAGGACAAAATTAAAATAATAAGCATATATAGCCTGCTAAAAATATAAAAAATAAAAGAGGTCACATATCAACAGCGACAGAAAACGAGTTGATTGTGGGCCATTCCAAAAATGATGTTTTTGCCATAAAACACACATCTCATCTCCCCGGGATATTTTCAGTTTCACACATCAAACCTTCGTGAACCAAAAAAAAAAGTAGCTATAAGTTAATTAAGCACTATTCACTGTAAAGTCAAATTAAATAATAATGTGGCTCACACAGCATTTCTCAGTAAATTCTGCTAGTGGCATCTCACTGGTTCTCCCCGATCATAGGCCACGCAGTTTCTCCCAAACTAGGACCGTGTTGTGCACGGACGCCCTGGATGTTTGGTGAATATATATCTGGCCAAACTCTTTCGAAATTCCTTTTAAAAGCAATCGCTCAACTTGCACCCATAACACTTAAGAGAGTATTAAAAAAAAGAAAAGAAAAAAAAAAGGTTGCAGCCAGGTCTAACAACACGGCTTGCAGACCGTTCGCGTCAGTAAGAAACCGTTTTTAAAAAAGGTTCTCCTCCTGTTCAAAATCGCTGTATAGGCCTTGTGCGCGTTAAAGAAGCCCCATTTAAAACGGCGCGATGTCACAGCGGGCCTAAAGCCGCGAAGAGAGACGCGGCAGGAAAGGGACCTGCTGGTCGCTTTGAGTGCCAGCTCAGGTAGATACAAAACCGGGAATTTGACAAAACCCCATTTCTAATAGATCGACATTTCTTTACCAGCAAATATTTAATTTGTTAAATGGTATTTTTACGGCATCATTAGGCTATTATTATTATTTATATCATCCTTCGAGGTTTTGCTTGACCCCACGTTGCCATGACAATAAGCACCACTGCCCCTTGACTTGGGGACACTTTGCAGCAGAGCAGGCCCGTTAACCCCGTCCACGCAGCTGCTCATGATGCCGCCTGTAACTCAGGCTGAACACACGGACAGCCGGCCTGCGCTGCCCGGTCCACACGAGGAGTTCTGGTGACTTTACCTCTGCCGGCGCCCGGCTGACGGCCCCCTGTTGTTTTCTTTCAACTCGGTGCCAGGTAACGACGTGTCCCAGGACAGCCTGCTCCTCCACGGTCCCTTTGCCAGAAAGCCCAAACGCATCCGGACGGCCTTCTCGCCCTCCCAGCTCCTCCGCCTGGAAAGAGCCTTCGAGAAGAACCACTACGTCGTAGGAGCCGAGAGGAAGCAGTTGGCGAACAGCTTGAGTTTATCGGAAACACAGGTGAGCTCGCGTCCTGCTAGCGTCCAACGTTGCTGTTGCCGCTCGTTTAACAAGTAAGCAGATGCCCCTGGAAGCACCGGCACTGTCTCACTGCCGACCATTTCTGCTTCTACTTTGCTCGGTTAGCTTACCGAGAACAGCATTTCTCCTGCCGCGACGTTCTTTCCCGTTACCTTCCAGGGTCGAACGGTCGGCCGGGCTTTCTGTTGTCAAATATCGCGATAACGCAAAACGTAATTATTTGCACAATAAAGCCATAACGGCGGGGATATTTCTAGAATCAGAAAGGTATCCTGAATTCCTCTGCCTCTTCTCCAGCGCAAGAGAACGATTCATGTACTGTGTCGAATTAAAAATAGTGGGATGATGTATTAAATAGCCATTTGGGGGTTTATTCAACGTATGTAAATGTTTTATTTTTTAAAGATATATTTAGCTTAGGATAAATATATCCAAATAAAGCCAAATTATCCCCGAACCCTTACATTATTCCCAGTCACCACGTAGGGTAACAAGCCTGGATGGAAATATCACAGAAAATTAAATTTAGTTAAATAGCCTAAATTATGTTAATACTGTAATGTCAATAATAATAATAATAATAACCATAATCATCACTTCAGTTTAAAGCAGAAAAATTGCAAACTTAATTTAAGTAAATTATTCATTTATTTTACTGTAGCCTATTTTGTGAGCTGTTATTAGTTGTTAATATCTGTAGGCCCTGTTTTAAATGGTTTATTTAGGTATTACACAGGCTACAGCGTTTTGAAATATAGGTTAGTTGTTATTTCCAACTAAGAAATCATCTGAATACAGGCTATTATGTTGCAAAATAAGAGTCTACTGCAATGTTAATGACAGAGGAAATTATATATTAAACAGTGGGAAATCGTTTGGGCTATGATGAGACCTTTTATCATATCCACAGACCCACAGTGTGCAACACAGTCCTGACACAACTGCTGCTAAACACATGCAGTAGCTGCAAGGAAAACGCTGCTGTAAAACTTTTTCTTTTGGATAAATCAGGGCAGCCCAGTTTGAATAGTTCCCTTCCCCCAGCCACATGAAACATGGCTGCAGCTCAGTCTTAAAGGTGTTTAATTCATGCACACTATAGGATAAAGGAGTAAATATTATTAATGGTTATGTTTAATGAGTCCACATTATCTGGGTGTCAATTAGGCCTAATAGGCAATATAAAGAGAGGTTTCCTGAGTCAGCGATATGGATAAACGCTGCTTGCAAGTTTAGGCTTTGTGTCCTTGAGTCAATAGGAGGCTTGCAATTAAGCACCAACTGCATTATTCAAGTTATAATGGAGGTGAACTGAATACTTATTAACACACTCGATTTTGATTTGGTCTTGGGTTCAAGTGGGAACTGTAATCGCATAAAAACAAACGCAATGAGCAGCACAGAGGGCAGCAACAGTAACTGAATGACGACCAGACTGACCTCACAAATCTGATGCAACTATCTGTTTTCTGCTTCGTTGGAGTGAGCACTTATGGACCAGTCAGCATACTGATCCAGTCACTGGCACTATGAAATGGGCATTATTATTAAATCTAATCCTCAGCAGGTAAAGGAATAGTCAAACTGTGAGGGAAAAAGAAATCATGGATGGATGTAAAATGCTGCTTTTATACAGCTACACCTTTCCTAGCCCACTCTAACACTTTGGCAAGTATAGCCATTATTTCAGCCCTGTTCTTCTGAGCTGCCTCCACTTTAAACAAATGAACAGAAATACTACCATCCGGCAGTGGGAACTAGTACAGTATATATATTGTGGCTCTTCTGGAGTTCTAGAGAAAACCATTTTTACCATGTAGAATTAGCCTGAAGCCTAGTAAGAGTCAAGTAAGTAAGCGGGGAGGAAACCATACGAGTGCGAGGCCTGCTATTTAAAAAATGCATACTGGCCACGTACAGGGTTAGTCAGCCAAGCTCATGTTCCAAGGTCATAGTAGCGGCAGTAGTCAGTCAGGAAGATACTTGGCCTGTTTAGCCTGTCCTGTGCATTAATGCAAAGGGAAGTTGTTTTGATTTTAGTTGGGGGGTTGTTGTTTTTTTTAACCAGAAGCCTCCTTAAATTAGCATTCTAGAGAGGATTTTGCAAAGGTGATGCTAGGGGGACATATAATGCAGAAAGGTAGAAAATTCAGAAGTATAAACCAGTGGGGGAGCTGGTTGTTTATTCAGTTGGAGTTTTAATGGATAGAAGGTGAAGATATCCACTGAAGCCTTCCCTGGTTTCCAGGGAGCGAATGAGAGCCATACGCATTCCTTTCATTTTTTAAACATCAGAAACTGTGGAATGGAGTGTGAAAGTCATTTTTCTTTTGACTTTAGTGTCTGCCATACCAACAGGCAGACACTTTCACTTGTCGTAGGAAAATCCCAGGTAGAGCCGAAACAATCAGCCGATTAACTGATTAGTCGAACGACAGAAAATATCCAGCTATTTTCGTAATCGCGTACTCGTCCAAATCATTTTTAAAAGCAAAAATGCCAAACATTTTGTCGTTCCGTTTTCTCAAACGTGAAGATGTATGGCGTCTCTCGGTCTTAAAGCATCTGTGGGAGTTTGGACGCTTGGTGAGGGGGAAAAGTCATTTGAAGACGCCACCTTGAGCTTTAGGAAATCGTGCGTCTTTTTTGTAGCAATTTCCTGACATTTTATAGACCAAGCAATTCATCAATGAATTGAGAAATGAACAGATAATGAAAATAATCGTTAGCTGCAGCCTCGGTCACAGGGATTATGGACAACATAAACGATGGCTCCATTATATTTAGTTGTGCTAGCGTGCACAACACCAGCGCCCTAGAAGTAAAACACATCGTCGATGTTATTAGTTACACCCGTGTCTGTCAAGTGAGAATGCCCACCCTGGCTGCTGCGTATTGTTTATATTTAAAATCAGTGAGATCACCTCCTGAGCCTTTCTGAAATCACACCAGTCTGCTCAACAATGCGCATCGTCATCATTTCGCCTGTTTATTTTTCTGTCCAGGTGAAGGTGTGGTTCCAGAACAGGCGGACCAAGTACAAGCGACAGAAGCTGGAGGAGGAGGGACCAGACAGCCAGCAGAAGAAGAAGGGAAACCACCACATCAACAGATGGCGCATCGCCACCAAGCAGGCCAGCTCCGAGGACATAGACGTGACCTCAGAGGACTAAAACCGCCATCCAACCTCCAACACTGCTAACCCGAAACCCTGCGTCCGCTTCTGACGCATCAGAGGACCAACACTATTTATTATGTAAGATTATTAAGTATAATTAGGCACATTAGAGGAAGACGCAAGGACTTAAAAAGGTGATCACCACACATCTCGTCATCGAGGTGCAAATACTCAGTGACACTGCGGGAAAAAAACCATCTTATTTAACATCCATCCTGAATGTCTCTGGATGAGGAGAGATCCTTCCACGATTTAATGATCTTTGGTGTGTGACGACCAAAGATGAAGAGAAACAACGTTAACCTCTATCATAGTGTTTGTTTTTTTATTATTGTACATAGGCCACTTATAAAAATGTTGCTTTTGACAGAAGCTATTTGTTTCATTAAAGCTGTTTTTAACCACCTGCTTAGGTCATTAACACCTCATTGCTCACCCCACCCACTCCACCACCTGTGTACCATGTTAATTTAAATTTCTCCTCAATGACGAGAACATGTTGTTGCACACTTTACATCCGCCCAGTGAGTGGGGGAACAGGCTGGTGACGGGCCAGAAGAACAAAGCAGGAAATGAACCATGTGTCACTCGCTGCATGATTTTATTTTCACTGGTGACTTGACAGCCATTCCTGCGCTCTGTTACGCTTCCTAATGAAGATTCTCCACAGAGGGGCGATTCATGACCAGCTGCGCGTGACTCTGGGACAGATGAGACGCTGCAGAGACCTCTGGTGTTAGGGGCGAGCTGTGCCACATAATAAAAGCAAGTTCACAGCTTTGTGCTTCTCCTGCCGTGCCACAGTTGCCAGTGTGGGCTGACGGACGACATCTCCATTTGTTGAATGTCTGCAGATTTCATTAGGCGCCGTGTGTAGCATGAAGCATATAGGAGAAACACCCTTTTCAAGCAGAACATGTACTTACAAAAAGATGTTTTAGAAATAAAAAACAAAAAGCCATTTCTCTGATGAGAAATGTACCGTTTTTGTGTAATTCAGGTGCTCACTTCATCACCATGTCAACCAGGCGGGAGAGTCTGTAGGTTTTCTGTAGACACTCAGTCTTCCATGGCACATGAACATGTTTTATGGTTTAAACTACAGCTAAAGGTATCCCCCCCCCCACCCCTCATTGAGTATTACAGGAGAATTTGAAAAAAATGGAACGGTATAAATATGTTTTATGACACCCCAAAAAACCCTTAACAGGATTCTTTTAGACTGGGAACCACTGATTGAGACTGCGGTGTCAGGAACGTTGCAGGACATTTGCACAGATGTCAGGTGTGTTACCTATTGGTCGGTATTTCCTCTAAATTCCTGCAGAAGGGGGGGGGGGGTGGGCACACAGAAATAATTCCCATCCAGAGGGTGCAACCTCTGAAAAAAGAAAGAAAGAAAGAAAGAGGGAAAGTAGTTACTATTGTGCAGCGGCCCTTTCACCAAACTGCCTCAGTAATCACCTGTCAAAAGAAACGGGAAGAATCTCCCCCGAGGCTTTAGAGATGAGCCCTGACGTCTGACCCTGATGCCTTGTTTTGTAAGCTAAGAAACACAGCGACAGCAAGGGACTGGGGGGCGGACACGTAAAATACACTGCAGTAGCCTCACCTTTTTTACAAAGGCGCACAACACGTCCGACATCCGTAGTTACAAAAGGGGCCACATGCTTTGTTTTGAGTTTCCAGGATATCCTATACCCACTGCAGGTGCAAATCCATGGTAAAAGCGACTCAGCATTCCTTATAGTCCAAATAAACACCATCAAAGGTGTATTTTAACAGCTCAGTCTGACACTTAGCGCACTATAAACTGCCCGTGTTTAAGGCCAGTCACATCGTGGTTAGGTAAAAGGTCAGCACGATTAAAGAGAGCTGCACAGCTCAGTTGTCTGTTAGGAAAACAATTAAGGGGGAAATCTCGGCCGTCTCCCTAAACGCCGCGTCTCCTGTTGCCTGAGTCAGCAGAGAGGAGGGTTGAGGATGAACCACCGTGAAAAACAAGAGCCTCTCCAGAGGAGTAGAGTAGTGCTGCGTGGTGGGGGGGGTTTACATGGGTTTTATTGTTGGTTATAAAATTGCAAGTTGAGTGGTAAATCATGCAGTGTAGTCACAGTTGTCACATTGCATCAGTTTCCGTGGAGCAGCAGTAAGCACACTGAATTACAAATCACCACCTAATTACTGAAAAACAAAGACTGTCATTCTAAACTTATTTTCGAAATGACTGACAGATGTTACATTGTGCTCACTATGGATTGTGGCGGAACTTAAATGACCTAATTTGAGACACTTGCAGATCAAAACGTAGTGACATATTAGTTATATATAAATGCCCGAGTGTCTGTCTGAGACATTTTGTTCACAAATTAGGACAGAAGATGCAAACGAGATATCCATAAATCTGCAAATGCAAAAAAACATCTTTGCAAAATTGGTATTTGTTGGTATTAAAACTGAACTCACTATGGATTAGTATTTGAAGCTGTACGCTAAATTGCTGAAATATAGTCCTAGGAAATGGCAGGTAGTCAGGTAACGTTTACGTCAAACTCCCAGCGTTAGAGTGAAATTGGTCAGGCAGAACCAAGTGTGACGCCAATATCTGATTGCGTCAGATACAACAGTAAAAACCGGAGTAATAACAACAACAACAACAACAACAAAAACCTCCCATGTATTTCTTTGAAATACAATAGGTTTAATGAATGGGGTTTTGTTTTTATTGGTCTCACGTGGGTCGGGTGCCACAACCTCCACCCAGCATCCTCCACTGCTCCTGCACGTGGCCTCTTGTCAAATTACGCTGCGCCGCAGTCCTTTCGGCAACCGTGCAAACATGCTAATCAGACAGATCGTGACAAAAGAGAATACTTGAAAAGAAAGAAAGTTTATATAAATCAAGTGCAAATACACCCACAACGACACAACTTTCACAAAAGCACTTTCAGAATACATTTATGAGAGCAAAATCTTGATATTATAGCTTAAGACTTAAACATATCCTTACTGTGATGCTGATGGTTATTATTATTATATCTGTATATATACACAGTATTTACTTTTCAATTTGTTTTGATCACACAAAAATGTACTTTGAAAAGAATAAATGCACCTAGATGGAAGCAAATCTAAAAGAGGAGTCCTTTTACCTGGCTTCAAGATAAAACCAGCTGCAGTTGTTTTACTACATGAGCGACTCGACCGCCAGATCCCAGTTAGAGGGAGTCAAAGCTAATATTGGGACTGAAAGTTACTTATTAATTATGTTTTCAATACCTGTTGTTGTGGTGTAAAAAAACACCAAAAAAAACCCCCAAACCTAAGGAGATACTGGTCTGTTTGAAACTTAATGTCCTTCACAGTTGAGTTTAAAAGGATTTTGGAAGATTTATAACAAAATCACAAACGGGGGCAGACTTACTGGTAAGTTTAAGGTTAGAGTTATAAAAGTGATGGTATCTGCAGTCACCTCATATCACACTAACCCTATTTTACAAAAACAACAAGAATTTCCACATCCATTAAATCAGTGGTATCCCAACTTGGGGGTCGGGGCGCCCTACCAGAGGCTCACGAGATGAGTGTAGTGGGTTGCAAAATGATTGCCCAGGTGCAATACTGTAGTTTTACCCCTTTCTGGCCTCTAAAAAGCGTTACGAAGTGTTATGAAAAGTGTATGAAACAACCTGAGAGGAGAAAATCACGCTTTGATTTAACCGCTCACAACTTATAGATGTGCAGCCTATGACATTGGGTTGCCGGGAGATATTGCTTTATATTAAGGGGGAAAAAACAACTAAACGTTCACAAAAATCCATTCAAGTCGTTTATCCCTATTTCATTTACAGTATCTACATATACAATCCAGACCACAATTACAATCATTTAGACACGTCCTGTGCCAAAAAAGGGAGAGAGTAAGAAAAAACACAAATAACCAGGCAAGCTTATACATTAGAAGACCCAACTTAGCTAGCCAGCCTAACCAGGCTAACCTCTCTCTGCTGAAAAGATAGCACACTAGCTACATGGAGCAGGAAAGGTCTTTTATATAAATCCTTTTGAGTGCCTCAGTTAATTGGTATTATTCCCTCGGTAGGTGTCCATGTTATTGCAGTGATAATACTTTGAGGTGTCATGATGCATATTTTCCTGTATCACAATATGTCATCATGTGTTACTACTGAGTTAGAGACCATTGTCTTGGCGTAAATAACACGCATTCTGAAAATCAACTGCCTTTCTCTGTAAACGTATGCTGACTGCTCACTGGATAACACAGCCAAGTTTACCATAATTCATTCTCTGGCAGCTTCAGGGGGTTTGAACCATGATGAGCAGAGGGTCCTGTCTTCATGTGTCGGGCAGTGGAGATCGCTCACAAGCCTTTATTGTATGTCACAATCTTACAATCTGTTGCCACGGCTATCTCCGGCTCCAGCTGATTCACACTGATCTGTGGGAATCACAGAGAGAACCAAAAGGTCAATAGTGAAAAATAGAAATACTTGGCACAAGACATAACATGTTTACATAGTAAATGTGTATGCTGTAGATGCATCCATACTCGTCTACGTGACCCACTACGTAAAGATTTTAAACATTTCATTTGTAACTAAATCATTCTTAAAAGCTTTAAATGTTCTGTATTTACTGCTAATGTGCAAAAAGAGCCAATTTGGCAGCTTAAAGTCTAATTTGAGCTTTGCATCTCCTAATATTTGAACCAGAGACAGATGGCTGTTGGAGTTGGAGGCAGAATCCTAATCAGACATCTTGGTAGGTGTGAAATGGGGAAGTGGGACAAATTGAGTAGGCAGGAGGTCCTGGGGAACAGGGCATTCATGTTGCTTTTTGGGGAGTGCCCCCCCCCCCATCATCCGCCATTCTTGCGAATGTGCAAAAAGGACTTGAGAGAAAAACAGACCCCTCCGTGGAACGGGAGGCTGCTTTTCACAGGACTGTTGGCGGCACATATGTCTGAAGTTTTTTTTGCCATATGGCTGTCGGAGCTATTTCCAGTGGTAATTAAATCTTAAACATTTTAAAGCCAGAGCTGGTTGGCTTGTGTCAGCAAGTCATTTGGCAGAGAGAAGACAAAGAGAGAGATGGGAGTGAAAAACAAAATCATGCCATAGCCATTTAATAAGTAGAATGACACGCTGAGGTAATAAGGCTAAAGTTAGACCTCAGCCTCCTAGCCTGGATGGCATCAATGAATGAAGGCAATAGAGGCTCCGGGCAGATCATAACAGAGCAGGTTAAGTCTCAGAGGGCTACGCCTCATTAGGAGAGAGCCTCTGTAAAGCTCAATGGGGAGCGTTAAAGAGGTCAGGAGACTCCGGTCATCAACATCACTCACTGAAACCGAGTCATGGCAGACTTGAGCAAAGCAGATATTTTATACAGACACGATGTGAAGAAGTAAAAAACAAAGAGCTCTTGGCATCGCCGTCAATTTGGACATTGATTCTGGTGTTTACGGAGTTGAATCATCACCACATGGGCTTTGAAACTAGTTCATCCATGACATATACAGTAAATTGATATAACACAATGCTGGTCGAACCTAAACCCAGTTAATGAAAGCTTTTACATTTACAACTGTCTGGCAGCTTTTTCAAAGAAAGAAGCAACAGCTCTTTATTTGTATCAAAGGAGGACTCAATAGTTAACGCGATGAGTGACAGACATGGCTGGACAGAGGAAGAAGAAAGAGTCACCTATAAACTTCAAACTCCAAACTCACCAAAAAGGAAATCCTAAGAAAGCCTTGCCACAGTAGCGCCGCCATTTGGAGTGACTGACAGTTGATTATTGCAGTGCAGAAACAGCAAAGCAAAGCTCACTTAACACCAAAGATGGCGACAAAACAAACAAAACCAGAATGTCGTAGATCAACGTCAGACAAAGCAGTGTAGAGGAGGCCATCTTTAATGCCCTATTAAATTATGTTATGTTGTATTGAAGAGGAAAGACATATCCCTGAGCAGAGAAGGACGTTTTTGGGAAGATGTACCTGGGACATCTGTGGGAAGAGGCTGATGGCGAGAGGCAGAGCCAGGCCGAAGGCGGCGAGGCACACCAGACTGTGGACGGGCAGGACGAGCCTCCGCTGTCTCTGCAGGAGAGGGAGCCTGGTGGGACACAGAAGAGGCAGAAACCCTGTCACTTTATCGACCTTACGGCTGATGCACGGATAGGTTCTTGTGGTGGTGGCACTGGGGACAAGCGATGCTCTCTCTTTGACAAACAAACAATGCGATGGCGACACTGTGGTGAGATTTCTTGTTAATTATTGCTCAACATATATGCCGATACAGATATATCAGCAAATCACACATATATCGGCCCCGGGTGATTGATCAGTCTAGACAGCAGAACCTGGCGCTCAGCACAATTCACTATAGAGTGGCCTGCATATACAGTCAGCAAATATACATTCACTATTCAAATCAATACGTGCATTCAGGAGATTCCACTTTTCTAGACCAATCTTTTAGGCAGACAAACATTTTCAAAAAGTAAAGCTTTCAGCAAATGTTTTAAATGTTAAAATGTGTCCTATTTGCCAAAACCAAATTCAGGCATCAGGAACAGGAAGTGACAAATCTAAGCAAAGTATGGCCTCCATTTAAGCCCAAATGCAGAAATATCAACCCTCCTTGTCAGACTCAGAGTCGGGATTTCATGCAGGATCTCTCTGCATGAGATGATTTTGCAGACAATAAAACTTGATGTCACAGCAACATCAGACAAGTAGGCATACACAACCTTCAATGATCTCACTAGATTATCACCCCATGGTCAGAAAGATGGTACATAGGTGCAATGGATCCGGTGGCATCACTTATGACCCACTGGAACTGTGTTGCGGTGTCTGTATCTGTCTTCCCTTATTTTGCTGTGATCGGGAAGTTTCTGGGAACCGACCTTTGGGCAGTGGGTGTGCAGCCCCCGCATCCAAAAACAGCATGCAGGGTGTGAGGAAGCTACAAAATTTGGGGACACAGCACCGGAAAACGCGAATACAGCGAGGAGGTGAAACGTCGAGCGGACAAAGCGCTTTCCAAAATGAGAGTGAATCTGGAGTTGGATGGCGAGCACTGAAGGAGAGGATTGGGATGAAGAGCTTCCTGTTGGACAGGAAGGTGCCGGTTGTTAGCTTACATTTACATTTAGTCATTTAGCAGACGCTTTTATCCAAAGCGACTTACATTTGAGGAAGACAATGGAAGCAATATAACAACACAAGGTAACAAAAAGCATAAGTGCATTAAAAACGAGTCTGGTTAAAGCCCAGCACAGTATACAAAGCTAAGGATAGGAAGGGTTTCTTTCTTTTCTTTTTTTTTTTTTTTTATAGCAGAGGTAGAAAGGAAGAAGAGTTAGTTAGCTTGCTATAGTATCGGCTTTTCCATTACAACAAATGTAACGTTCGTACATACAATTAGTGTACGTACAAACCGCAACCGACTTATCCTACTCATTCCGCCTTTAAATAACTCGTATGTGAATAATCCCTTACAAATGTATTGCCATTAACTGCAAAAGCTGTATTTTCTCTATCTGACAAAACAGACTTTTAAAAAGGACGTTTTAAAGATCTATCTCCAGAAATATACTTTCTCGTCTAAGGCCCATATTTCTCCTCCCTCCTTGCTGCCCTTCATTGGATAATCCCCTCTTCAGTGTGTGGGACAGCGGACTCAGCAGGAGCTTCAGATAGAGCCGCTCCGTCTCTCCTCCACCAGCGACGGCTTTACCCCTAACGAGGAGAGCTACTGCCTAATGAGGGAGCTCATTAACACATATGGCTGTCATGGTTTAATTAGGCTAGACACACACACACACACACACACACACACAAACACACACACACACAAACACAAATGTGCATATACATATCGGAGAACTGGATTACAAAGAGAAAAGTCAATGGGAGAAAAGCTGAGAGGTATGTGAGATGCAAGCGATGAGGGAAGGTTTGGCCACGCATGTAAGTTTGGAAACCTTCAAATCAGGTGAAAAAAACTTGATATTGTCCAAAATGAATGACACAATTTCATGCAATACAGTCTGCGTTTACATGCACTGAAAAACCTGGCCAGTGGCCATATTCTGGTTGAGGTCTTAGCCACGTTTACCTGTTGACACCGTGACTGAGCCCCCCTGTCGCCATGAGAAGACCAATTAAGAGACTATCCCTGCTGACTTGTGTTGTGTCAAACCCAGACACCACCATGCCATTGAAGGACTGCCAAAACACTACATTTCTAATTTCCAAGAGCAATAGCAGTCCTATTAGGTTCTACCTGCAGCAATGTCTATGTTTGCACGAAGGCAACAAACAAATGTGATGGAAATAAAGCCGTCATCAAATATGGTGATTTTTGAACTTTTGTTCAGTTATTTCCTAGTCTTGCAGAACATGCTGTACTGTATATACAGCGGTATGTGAAGCGGAACAACTAAGCTGTAAAGCAGGTTTCTAATTTCTACACTAAACAAACACCTTATGAAGGAGGTGGGGGTGATGACGAACATGAAAATGCAACAGAATTAAATAAAAGCCAGAAGGTGTTTCTTTGTCAGCAGAGGAAGGTGCTAGCATCATTAAATTCGCGGATGACACCACCGTGGTGGGGCTCATCTCTCGGGGGTGGGGGCGAGTGAGTCCGCTTACCGGCACGAGGTGCAGCGACTGTCTGTGTGGTGCACGGAGAACAACCTGGCCCTTGATACCACCAAAAACCAAGGAGCTGATAATAGACTACAGGAGGAATAAAACGGACATTCAGCCTTTCTTGGGCGTGCACATAGAGGAGGGCCCAACCTGGAGCACTAACGCCACAGCGCTGGTAAAGAAGGCGCAGCGGAGACTTCACTGTCCGAGGATCCTCAGGAAGAACCACCTCACCCAAAAATTGCTGTTGTCCTTCTACCGGTGCTCCTTTGAGAGCATTTTGACTAACTGTATCTGTGTGTGGTTTGCAAGCTGCGCAGCAGCAGAGAGGAAAGTGCTCCAGAGGGTCGTCACCGCCGCCCAAATCATCATTGGACGCCCTCTCCCCTCCCTGGAAGAGCTTCACAGTTCCCGCTGCCTCAAAAAAGCGCAGAATATACTAAAAAGATCCATCCGACCCCGGACACTCTCCGTTTGAACTGCAGCCCTCGCTCGCGCCGACGTTTCAGGACAGTTAAAACGCGAACAAATTAAGATAAGAAAAAAAGTTTCTATCCCAAAGCCATAAAAGCACTAATCTCCATTTGAAAATGCTACATTAAGGAAATGAATCATGCAGAGAATGTTGTGTATGTGTAGTATGATGAGGAGTTTACTTTCTCTTAAATATTTTAAAGCTACTTTTTAGAGGTTCTTCTTATAGTTATATTTATATCCCTGTTCTGCACTTTACTGATTTTTGCACTGATCGGATTGCATCCACTTTCGTTGTACTTGTACTATAACAATAAAGATTCTGTTCTATACTGTCTCTTGCACTTTCTGAGCCCTTGCACTCGATCTGTAGCTGTTACATCACAGTATGAGCTTGGGCCCAAATCAGGTTACTGGCTGAAATGGAGATTCTGGGTGCAGGTAGATGTAGCTTAAGACACACAAAAAATAAATAGATGTTTTGTATACACTTACGGGTCTGAAGCCTCTCAGAGCTACCGAAGCACATGAAGGATAGAACCTGCTGTCACTGCTCTAAATCTGCTCTCAGCACTGTAATCCATCATTGAGGGGCCGCCCAGGGACCCATCTCTGTCCCCTTGTTCTCGCTCCATTGAGAGCCAGTGAAGGCAAGCTGACAGAGAGGATAGCTGAGCACTACTCACCTGCAACCACAGTCAAACTCACAGCCCCCTGCCCTCTCTCTCTCTCCCTCCCCGTTCAGCTGCCAGGAATCCCAAACACACCTGGGCAGCCGGCCCCCGCTGTCTGAGCCCGCCTGCTTGGAGCGGTCGGGACAAGTGCTGTCAAGGATTTACAAAGATAGCTGCATTCCTCGGCACACCGCAGGCACAGTCAGGCCATCGATCACAGGACGTCCGTATAAATACATTGCATCATTAAGACATCATTACAGTCATATCACACAACACTGAATCTCAGTGGTGGAAAGGGTTCATTGACTACAATAAGCAGCTCTGAGGATGAAGCAATTTGAGATAACTCTGAAATATTCAAAATATTAAATTATTTGAATATTTTATAATTAATGTATGAATTGTCATTTAATTAGGGGCCATTTGCATTTTTAATTAATCGAACTCGTATTACACCAGAACACTAAAACCTTCACCACTTTTATTACAGCATTCATTAACTTTTTTAATTTAGCAAACACTCCTCTCTAAACCAGATTGATACAAAGGATGATTGAACACCTGGTCTCTTTTTCCTGTGAAACGTGCTTGTGCCCGCATCAAGCGATGCACCTAATGGGTGCAGTATTTGTTTGCCTGAGCAGAAAGTTACAATGGCTGACTGGACAAAGAAACGGGCGCCACCTACAGAAAGGCAATCAGCAGAAAACGCAGGGTAAAACAACCAGGTTAAGACAACTGTCTCCATGTTCAAACTAGACTTTCCAAGACGAAAAGCCAGGGTGAATTGAAGCAGATGTGGCAATTGTAGTGTATTTTGACTCACTAGCACATCAAATGTGTATTAATCCGCCACTGAAAATAATCCCCTAAGAATGCACTACTTTCTTCTGTATGAGTAACGTTTGCTAAAAACTTGCTAAATTAATCACAGTGTCCAGTTGTGGAAAGGAAATTACTAAGCCTTTAAACAAAACATAGAAAATTAAACTATACATTTGTGAGCCGTTTATTTTATTTTATTTTTTGCATTTACATTTTTAGTAGAAACAAATGGGCCAGGGGCTGAGAGCCAAAGACAGGAAGTAAGAAACTATTGAAAGGGCGACTAAAAATTACAGAAAAACACCACCTTAATTCTTTAAAATGCGGTGGTCATCCAGCATTGAAAGTCAGGCTGCATATTAGAATAGAGAACAAGGTTGAGTTCATAGATGAGATTATAATGCGGTTGCCTCCTATCACTGAAGCTTTGCTACCCACAAAACCTCCATATCGTCTCTTAGCAGAAGCCAAATAGGCTCATTAAGTTTGTGAAAACTGAAGTAAAGATTTCATGGAAGATACAAAATGATGCAGTCTCTTACTTTTCCAGTACAGCCATGATCATGGGAGGGAGCACCAGAATTGGCATGGGTAGGACCACTCTGGTCAGCGCTGTTTCTAAAAGTGCCTGTCACAAAAATAAAAAGAGGACGAAAAATCAGCGACTTAATTGCGTTCATATTGAGAAGTAAACTGAATACCTCGTCATTTACAGTTGGCACTATAATGCATTCACAAAGGTTACCCCAGTCAATAATCATTAGCCAACAAAGCTGCATCTCAAGAATTCACATCAGATAGGAAGTTGTCAGAGCTAATGCAACATACATGCCTGGCAGCCACCTTGGACGTTCCCACCACGTTCCCGTTGTCGTCGAGCACACTGACGCCCTCCGACAGCTCAGAGTGTCTCATGAGCACCACGTTGCAGACGTTTGCGCTCGCTGTAAAGAGGTCAGAGTGTTTTTTAAAAATGTAAGTTAAGTGTCCCACCTCTAGGCATTTGACATTGTTATTGTTTCACAACTGAGCAAATGGTCTTTTCGCCCTCTGGCTGGGGTTTAAGATCAGGCAGCCTGTTCGGTGCTGTCGGAGCAGGAAGGGGTTCAGTTGCTTGCTCAAGGGTACTGTGGCGGGTACTGTATGGACGAGGGATTACACCTTGAATGGCTGACTGTGGTGTCATAAGACTCACCGAACTGGAGCACAGAGAATCATTTCTAAATATAACGGCCTCAACATCCCAAGTTTTGTCTTTCCTGCGTTAATGAAATAATTATTATGGCAAAATGGTCTGGCATTATTTTGAGTTGATTAAATAATTACTCCGTAACAGAATAGGGTTCGACATCTTCAAGAATTTCTCATGTTCAGATTACAAAGTAGCCGGACAAACCGTTTTCTCAAATTTGCCACAAACATTCATGGTCACCTCAGGATCAAACAATAACTTTGGTGAGCCCTCAACTCTTCATCCAGCGCAATCGTCAGGAAGAAAATTTCATTTGTCCAATAAGTTGGTTTATGACCAAATACCAGCAAAACTAATGGGTTTAGTGGTAATTAGCAAACGTGAGCATGCTAACACGCTAACATTTTGGGCCCTACTTTTGTAGCAGCACGACCACCAGCGCAAACAGCGAAAAAATGCTGCCGTATCAAATGTAAAGATATGATGTAACCATTTACAACAGGAAATACGGTAGAGTTATGACTGGAATAGCGTTGGATTTGTCCGATCATATAAACTGTTTCACCAAGCTATTTGTTTATTGTTAATTTCTAATATCATTGTGCAAATTAACTTTTAAAAACCCAAACATCCTGCCTCTGGCTGTCGATTTGAGGTGCTTTGTGTTCAGGTCGTGCCGCTCCTGGAGGAGGGTTTTTACATTTTTTTGAGCTGTTGTTCGACCTGTGTAACTGTGACTGGCTCAGCTTTTTCAGAGCGGTGATGCTGAGAGCGTAGCTATTACTCACCCTCCCATCTGCATTCCACAGCACTACAATTTAGAAAGTCCTGAAAAAGAAAGAAAGCACTGGTGCACTTCGCAACCGACAAGATAAAGCGTTACCAAAGTGCTAAGCAGTGAAGGCCAAATCTGCTGCACATGATCCAAAGCATGATCCTTGAAGCATGGTGCAGCTAATGTCCTGGCTTGGCTTGCATGGCTGCGTCTGGAACTGGCTCGCTCATCTTTAGCATGATGATGTTAGCATTAGCTGTAAGCTGTGTACAGCCTCACAGAGCTGTGAGCCTGGCTGTAGTCTCGTTTGACATATATTTGCCAGATACTGTATATTTGGATGAGGCGGAAACAATATTTTTAAGAAATCACCTTTGCCCATGTTCTGTCTTGCCTTCTTAAGAAAATTATATATTTTAAGGGATCTAAGAGATAATATTATTATTATTAATATACAATGATTCAGAGTCATTTATACTGGGATGAAACTATCATAGATTTGACACCTATACCATTGAGAGTCCTTCTGAAAGACACTGAACCCCTGCTTGATTTACTCACTGAAACTACCCAACTGCCATGTCATTTGTGCCATAATCCCCAAAACTGATCGCCATGCCCCAATGTGTGTGACTTTGACTCAAGCAACAGTCAAATCCGCGGCGGACACCGCAACCAAGGTGACTGATAGGTCGACAAACAGCAGCGTTGTTACCCTGTGATTTATTCACGAAAGCCAAAATGAACACAAATGCATGTTAATATAGAAAGACCTTTCTCCTTGACTCTAATAGGAATAAGAAAAACTCATTTTAGAGAGTTTAGTGGTGGCGCCGCTAGCCTTTTTAATTTAAGACAACAGCGTTCAGAGTTATCTTTACTAAGGGCTGCAGGGCTGGCAGGTCGCTTTGTGAGGGAAATTCAATTGACTGAGCAAATAGCTCTTTTACCTACAAGGGATTTTTTTTTTATCCAGACCAATTAATAGAGGGACAGATAGCAGGATTTTGGCAAGGAGTATAGGAGGAATAACAAAAACTAAAGCAAAAAATATAATTTTCAAAAAGCTGTTTGGAATAATCAATTCAGTTTTATAATTAATCTGATGCCTTTATTAATTTAATTACAAAGTGTTTACAGCTCAATGTGGAAATATGTGACTGTAATTTGAAATTATTTCAAATAATTACATTTACGTACATTTTAATTGTCATCTAATAACTAGTGGTACACTCATGGAAATGCATCCAAGAACTTTTCACGTAATTACTTCCTAAATATCACAAATAATGACAAATATTTTAAAAAGACAATAAATTAATTAACCCCATAAATTTTTGGTGGCATGTCTTTCCCTCCAGTTGAGGTCTTCACAATCTAATTGAATGACATGATTAGGTTATTACAAATAAATCTAGCCTTAAGTAAGCAAACAAAATCAAGCGGGTGAAAAATCTAACAGCACTTTGCTTTTGCTCGCTTCAATTAGACATTTTAATTACCTTTTATACGGGCTTACCAAAACAACAACGGCAACAACAATGAACAAACAGAAATCAGGTAAATGAGGCCTTGACATAGACGCCACTTTGGGGGTAATTAATCAATTTGTTTGCGGCAGCAGAGCTCTAACAAGCAGCCAATTACCAGGCAAAGGCTGCGCTGTAGAAACCTGTTGATTTAATTGAAAGAACCGCCATGGTAAGAAAGGAGGGGGGGGGGAGGGGCAAACTATTTAATTATGAGGCAGCAGCCGCGGGCATTCTGGGACACGGGTCTATACCCCTGGGTGTGACTGTGTGTTTGCGGCAGAGTGGCATGAAAATCAGCTTTGTGGCTTCACACAAGTCTGACAAAGCAAGCTCGCAACACGTCTCTAACCCTGCAAAGGAAAATGGACTGCGAGGAACAGAACGCAACGAATCGCTCAGCTGTACTCGGCTCTCATACAGCCACTGCTTACGATCACAGAGCAGTTCTTTTTTTTTTTTTGTTTTGTTTTGTTTTAAAAGTTGTTTTTTGGGGGGCTTGTTGCCTGTATTTGATAGGATCAGGTGAAGAGAGACAGGAAGTGTGGGAGAGAGGGATAGGGGATGATATGCAGCAAAGGGCCGCGGGCTAGACTCGAACCCGGGCCGCTGCGGTGAGGACTCAGCCGTGTACATGGGGCGCGCGCTCTACCAGGCGAGCTACCGGGACTCCACAGCGCCGGCCTAAAAGGCAGACACTGTACTTATCAGTATGTAGGATACGAATGAGTTTATACTATATCTGATGATTTATGTTAAGTCTATTTATTTTTCAGAACAATTTTCTTTAACTTTGTACACCAAGAAAGTTGAAACAGGCATGAAAAATCCAACAATATTTGTTTATTACTACTTGTTAAGTTTTTAAAAATGTATGTAACACTGTGGTCCATGCGTTGGCAAACTGGATGCATGCCCATGACATTTGGGATCGTTATTGATGGTCCCCAGAGGATAAACCCTAAAAACTTTGGTGGTGCCCTGACTTTTCATCTAGCCCCGCCGACAGGCCACAAATATCACGACAGATACCTCTGAAATGAATGACCAAATTCTCGTCAGCCGCATGTAGTTTTAGATGACTATATACATAGAATGCTAAACATTAGCATGCTCCACTGACGGGGTAATTGTTTGTATGCTAACAAACAAACACTAGATAATAAAAGTTACGTACTAAATAAAAAGTGTTTAAATTCTTTGCAGAATTTGGAAACAATCTTACCTCAAGGGCCACTTAGTAAATGGACCCTAAATTCAGATTGTTTTATTACATTTATTAAATGTTTGTGTGATATCATGTAAACCATGAACTTGTTAAAATGCTAACATTAGCATCTTAAAATACCGGCAGGCTTTTTAACATGCTAAACGTAATCATGCTCGCAACCTAACTATGCATATTAAGACATTAAATATTACAACGTCATTTTTGCATGTTAAAACAGTTACTGTAAGCTTGTTACTGAGATGCCAATTAGGCCTGCACGATTCAGGGAAAAATATAAATCACGATTTTTTGGCTTAGAATTGATATCACGATTCTCTGCAACGATTTTTTCCTCATGAAGCGTGATGTTTATTACACACATGAACCGGGACAAAACAAACAGGCAGCACCAAAAATATTGGTTTTGGCACATTGCACATCGCCACAAGCCTAAAAGTTTTCATCATTATCCATCAGGGCCGTAACGGATCTCAGTTGATCACGACCCACGGTTCGGCACGTGACCCGCCGAATAATTGCGCTTTTTTTAACTAGCGGATGAATCTAAATTGTTTAGCGGTCGCAGAGTGAAAGAGTTTTTCTGCTGATGTTGCTTTTTAAGTAATTGCGTTATTTTTTACTCGATGCTGAGTTTCAGTGAAACGACACACAACAGTCATGTGTTCACATGTTAATGAGTCAACGATGGCTCGCGGCGGAGCTTGAAAAGCCTCCCGCATCATTTTAAATCGCCCGTAAAATATAATGATGACGGAAGAAGGGCGGTGGACAAAACTGTAACGGTATGTAGACACCAACAGTTCCAAAGGATCGGAAAATCCGATCTGTGACTCGTGACCCGTAATGTGATCCGAACCCTGAGTTTTGTGATCCGTTACACCACTTATATCCATCTTGTTTATTTCCGAACTACAGCGCTCGCCGCAAACACGTGACTAAAAGGTGCTTTGTCATTGGCTGACGGTGAAGCCCTGAAATTTGTGAGAGCTGTCCTTTCAAAACAAAGGCCAAAGTTTTTAATTTTTTTTTTTTTTTTTTAAATCGAAGACATTTAAAATTAAAATCGTGAACAGGGTGAATCGAGATCGCGATTTTATAAAGATTTATCGTGCAGGCCTAATGCCAATGTTACCATTCTAAGTAACATCCAATAGTTAACATGCTAACTATAAGCATATTAACATGCCAACATTGCAACTTTATTCAGCGCTTCAGCAGTGAAATAATCTCCATATCATTTCTTTATACATGGATAACAACCTAAATAACTGACTTAATCAAAAACTATTGAAAAAACTAAATAACGTGTTGACAGACAGTTTCAATTTCTACGGAAACCTGCCACCAATGGAGGTTTATTTTAAACCTGGAGAAACTCTAGTTATCCTACAGTTAGTTCAAGACTAGACCAAAACCACAATGTGAACTGAAATTTTAACTAATTTAGTTTAAAAGGCCATTTTAGTAGAGAACGGGTCTTAATCCCTGTCTTACCCACTGCTGGGAAGGGAATGAACCTCTGCACCAAAAGCCTGGTGGCTGGGCTGAAGCGGCTGGCTTTCTGGATTAGCATGTTCAACCCGACCTGAAAGAAAACCAGACGCACGGTGATGATACAGACAATCAGCCTCTGCCTCTGTTCTAATAAACACACACACACTACTGAACATTTAGGTTTTTGGTCTTTCAGAGGGCCATGAAGCACGGTTTGAGAGCAGAAAAGCACAGAAACAATTAAATAGTGTACTGTATTTTAACACGCTCGAGGGCTGTAGTCAAAAGGCCGTGTGCTCTCAGATAACGCACCACCACCCCACTTCAGCCTCCGGCTCTCCCCAGCCCGGCGGGGGGTCGTCACCAGGGCAGACGTTTAATTGGAGAGCTCCTGCCCCACTCCACACCCGTCGTTTCGCCCTCCAGACACCCCGTGATTTTTTTCTGGGCTTGTTGCCGTTGTCAAGCCTTAGGGCAGCAGCCGGATGAGTGCCCAGCGGGACCAGTAATTGGCTCGGTTTGAGCCCTGTGTCCACACTAAGGGCTGTGTCAGGCAGGTGTGTGAACGTGTATTATACTCTTTTGACATTTGAGTCTTTGATGACATAAAAGGTAGGGGGAAAAAAAGGTTCAACTGATAAGGATATCGTGAGGGGTGGTATTGAAAGCTTTACGCTGTTATTCAACTTAAAGCTGGGCATTTTCCTGGCAAAACAATGAAATATATGTTTCACCTGCCAGGCTGAAAAAGCATCTGAAACAAGAGTTAAACCTGTAAACTCTGCACTGAAGCCCAGATTAATGACATTTCTATTGGTTTAGCAGGGTGACTAGGGTAACCTTTGCGATATATCTTACAACTAGATAAGGAAGACTGCAAAGAAGACTAAATTTTCAGGTTTTCCAAACTTTTCCCGTACAAAGAAACCTCCAGTTCTATTTGTGGTTGACAAAAGTCCAATATTATGCTTACATATATATTGCTCTGACCCTGGCGCAAAAGACATAATGGATCAACAAGTGACTGAGCAATTGCTGTGTAATGACGTCAAGTCATCGGGGTAACAGGGCCTGTTCAGTCAGAGCAGAGGTATTATGGGAACTCACAGCAATGGAGACTGCGCTGGTCACCGCGCCGAGGTATCCCTGGACGAATTTGGAAACTGGCGCCGGCTTGAGCGAAAAGTAAGTGAGATTACAATATGAAAGCATTTCACAGCTGTTTCTACACGGTACAGACAGTATCTGCCTATATGGGACTGGGTCCCTTTACAGTTGATTCATTACCTTGGAGGCGTTGCGGTTGCAGTAGTTAACACAGGCATTGTGACTCTGGTTTAACCACTGTAAAAGGAGAGGAGCACGTTTGTAAATGTGCTGATACACCTGATGCATTACTCTATGATTGCAGGTGCAACATTCAGCATTTTCAACATTGCTATGGCCATGTCTGATTAATTAGTGTCAACAAATGGGGACTATGGCGATTGTTCAACCTGGAAAAAACAAGTGATTTTTTTTTCATTTCTTTTGCATATCAGAGCATCTACAAACAGCGACACATAAAACATAGAAATGCGCATACGGCGGTGATGCAATAAACCATTTAGGTATTATATGATTTCCAGATCCTTCCCACAACAAGCCCCCCATCAGCTATCCTCCAAGCTGATGAGCCGGGTGGTGGTATCCCAGTGAGTCCATAGGCGGATAAAATATTTTAAGCTTAAACTTTACTGACAAGGTTTTCCCTGAGCTTTCACCTGTATCTCAAGACAGCCTTGAGCGAATGGAGCGGTCGGGTTCTGGAAAAAGCTGACCCCTGACTTCAATATTTTTTTTAAAGAAAACATTTCAGAAATGTTGATTAATGTGTGTTGTCTTTATTAATAAAATAATAAATTAATTAATACGTTTTATTAATTGAAATTGAAAAGAGGCCTTGATAATATAATGTCAGTCTGAGTTTCAGAGGTCAAAAAAGTAGGTGTTTACCTGCCAGAAGATAGTTGACATCAGTGTTTGATTTGGGAGAAGGAGGCCGACAACCTGCAAAAAAGATAAGACCCTTTACAAAATGACTAGAAATAGATACAGGTACGTATGGGGGTAAATGTCTTTTTAGCCTCAGCCTAGATTTTGAACTAATTACAATAAATATGATGACTGGCTTTGCATTACTGAAAATGAATGTAAGAGTTGTTCTTACCACTGGTGTGCCAAATGGGATAAAACCTGTTAAAAGACAGTCAGTATTATAACTGTTATCTTACACTCATAATTGTTTGCTTTTAGGTTGTTCTGCTGCAAGATTTAGAGTTCTTTAAAACTCTCTTAACTAGTGTGTTAGTATGTACAGGTTAGAGAGCAATTATTCCCATTTGTCTGACATATACAGAATGTCGGTCCTAACATATTAGTCGCTGGTGTCTCTTCCTCCCTTATTCGTTCTCTTTCCGACACTTCAAAGTGGCCTTACAAAAAAGGTGCTTTGAGACTGGCCAAAAATACTTGTTTGCTCCTTCAGAGGCCTTGAGAACTTCTCCGTCACTGTGGGAGAGAGGTTTAATCAGCCCCCAGCTGAGTGTGACCTTTTCCAGAGAACCTGAAGATCCCCTTTGAGCCATGACAGTTCCCAGGGGTGAACGACGCCTCCATGTTGGACCACATAATAAGCCCCTAGATCCCACTTCCCCCAAGGCTTCCACACCAAGCTACTGTACCTGACATCCGAAAGGGCATGAGGATCTTCTCCCCCGTGTCAGGGTGGATGATGGCCTACAGAGGAGCATAATGATGAGAAACAGACGATAATGAGTACTGAACGCTTTGGGTTAGTTCAGTTCAAATTAATTAGGAAGAAAGTTTTGCTGTGGGGTTAAAAAAAAAAAATGAAGGAAAGTTAAGTGTTATTGGAAAGAAATTAATATCACCTTAAATACAGTGAAACTAATAAAAACAAGGTGTCAGATATACACTGACAAAACAGACAGGTAATGATTAAGAGCAATAAAAGATTATTAACTTAACTTGCTTAATTGATTGTTTTCAGTTCTTTAAATGCGTGCACTTGGATATTGGGCAACTTCTTAAAGAAAGCCACTAGTTCTTTGGTGCAGAAATGGTGCCTTGAGTAAAGGGTCATGTTTACAGTGTTGGCATAAGAGTCATTTTGAACAACATAGTATTTAGCTCAAAGCACCGCTGGGCCTAACGACAGCATGCTAACATGTTTTGCAGGTATGATGTAAACTATGTTCACCGTCTTAGTTTGGCATAGAGTAAAGCTGAGGCTGATAGGGAGGTCATTCATTTTGCCGGTATTTGGTCATGAACCAAAGTATTTGGTTTGGACCTTATGATGCCTCTAGCGTGGCTAAAAATAAGCCTGTGGAAATTACTTTTTGATTTTCAATTCCCCCCCCCCCTTTTCTTGGTCCCCCTAACATGACATTAAAATGAAGAAAACACAATTAAACAAGACAATGGCAAAACGCCAATCCCACTGTACTCAACTTCTCAAGTTGAAAATATGACCTCGCGAGTTCCATTTGAAGGCAGCATGCGTCTCCGAGCACTTCCTTTTTGTTAAGTATGGTGGGTAACTTAGTCCAATAGCACAAATAATATGATGCGACTGTCCCAGTTTTGATCTCTAGAATTATTTCAATGTTGCAACATAACTTAATCATGCTTAATTAATTTAAAAACTCGAATAGAGGTCATTTAAGTGTATCTAAATATTAAACATGTACATGTTTGTGCTATTAAAGTTCATTCTAATTAACTGAACCGGTTGTGTAATTGTTTGCACCGGTGTGTTGTATAATTAAATGCCCTGAATCCCTGAATCATCTGCATAAACACTGATGAAGGTCTGGGGGGGGGGTTGAAGCCTTTGGTATTGATACATAACCTCACTTTGTACACCAGAGCCCTTTTGCAGAACGTATTAAAGTTGCAAAACTTTAAATCTTAATTACTTTTTAGGATTTCTTTCTGTGCTATTTTGTGTGTGGGTCAGCTTTTCATGGTCTTGTCATCAGTACGCACCAAAGAGAAAAGACAACTTTCTGTCGGTGCAGTATCCTCTCTGCCATAAGATAAGACAGATGGAAATCTCTTTCCCCTACTGCTTCAATGGTGACGAGATCTGCTGATTGGAGAGGAAAGGAAGGCGTCTAGCTTCTACCTGATGCTCGTGAAGCCAATCTTGAGCTTGTGAAGTACCGCGTATGAGGGTATTAGCATGTCTCGATATGGGAAGTTTGCCCCATAGGGTATACCTAGTCCTGTAAAATGCCCTCATATTACTTGGCCTACACAGTTCTAGTTAGGACAGACTACAGTTCACACCCGGTATCAAAATGTGTCTCAAAGGCATTGAGTTACCACTTGTAATCAGATTTCACTGACCTGTTCGCATGGGACTTCATCTGAGTATAAACGGGTACAGCTGAAAAGCATGTACATTTGTACTTACCATACAGGTAGAGAAAATGATTGTGTATGGACTCCAAATTAAGTTGCACCTGATTGTGCGTGGAAGGTTTCTCGTACTGTATACACACCCGCCTTGACCCAGCGGCACTTCATTGTAGTTAGGGACATGTTTATTTACTTCAATATACGGTCCAATATATCGCAGACCAATCCTGCATGTTGTTTGATCAATCATCTTCAAATTCTAGCGTATCCTGGATCAAATGTTAGTGCTGAGTTCAGTTTAAACTGAGATTTGAGGGCTTTTAAACAAAAAAAGGGTGCAGGGGCAACTCATCACGGGAACATACTGAATAAGCTGCTGATCAATTTTAGAGAAGCTGAAAAGACTACAGAACTCCATTTCATACTCTGTTAGTAGACATTTCACTTCAAAACATCTTCATTCATTCATTAAAATTGTTTTATTTAGATCAACTGCACCTGCAGTTCCCTGACTGTCAGACATCATTCGATGCTGGCACTTGCTGCTAATTAGCACTGAAGGTAATACCACTTGCCTGGCTCACGGTCTTTGCAGTTTCCATGTAGTTACTTGAGCGCTGAAGCCTTTTCTAATGTTGCCATTGCCTGTTTTTGTCCACTCTGCTGTATGTTTGTTGAGTAAACAGGTAAGCGTTGAGCTAAAGTGTGAAGACTGGTGTAGGTTTACCAATCCAGTGACAGCATACCACAACAAGCAGAGATGATAAAAGATAGTGACAGCAGTGTGATTGTGTGTGCGTGTGTGTGTTAAGTGATTGATAGAGAAAACAAAGGTGAATGAAAGAGAGAAACATCTTACCTGCTTTACTTTTTGAGCTTGCCAAAGCTGTAGAAACAAATAAATATCTTTAATGAGAAACACTTGAATTAGTAAGTACTGAACAGTCTCTCAAGACTTTCTACAGGTCAGTTGATGTCTCTTTTTCACCTAATCTAGAAATATAAGCCTTTATTTATTAATATAGTAATACTAACTTCAGGTACATAGCACCTTACTCAGAAGGCAATCTAACAGCAATCTATTTATTTATTGGTATATTTTAGCGGGAGAGCGCAGTTGCTATATAAAGTTTGAGAGGTAATTACTGTACATAAGATGTAAAACAGAAACTGGCAGCATTTAAATGTCTATATAGGACATATTAGGCTGTTTTACATCCTTTCCTTGCTTCTAAATGCTTCACAAACACCTGGTTCTTTCACCCTGCTGAGGACCAAGAAACACACCCAGAGGAATGTCAACACGACAAGAAAGAAAGCACGTGTTTAAGCATTTACAGCGCTCGTCAAAGGCTCAAAGAGACTCACTTACTTGATCCTACTGAACAGGAGTTTGTCAACTCAAGTTTTTGTGTCTTTACCTGAGCATCTGTCACCCCTGGAGGCAGACGTCCGTGTTTGAAACGGTCGAGCAGCTCCACGCACTCCTGCAGCCGTTTCTGATTCGATAAAAAGTCAGGAAAATGTAACGTTAAGTCAGGAAGGTCTTCCCTGGAGAGGCTTAGTCAGCTTGGAGAGGTTTTTTTCTATTCCACTATGTAAGAAGCCACATGGGTCAACGTGTTAATTGTGTTTCACTAAAACTTTCATGCTGATTTTCAGTTGACAAATGAGCTTCCTAAAAGGTAATGAGCAGCTTTATGTGGTGTGATCTTTGTCTAATGCTGAGCAAAATACAAGGTCATGTGGCCCAATTTGTTCTAATGAGCTTGCCATCTGTGTGGGTGTGCGCTCCTCTCTCTACATTCGTGTGAGATAGTGTTAGGTGTGCACTTTTGCCTTTTGCGCACACGAGGTCGTGTGTGTGTGCGCGCAATCACACGCATAATCCTGTCCCTGTTCCACTCTCGTCATTAGGGGCAAGTTGAGGCTAGGCCTGGCCCAGCAGGATGCAAGAGTGTGAGTGTGTGTGTGTGTGTGTGTGTGTGTGTGTGAGAGAGCGTACACACTCTCTACCCGTCACAGCTGCCCCATGTGTCCACACCTCATCGCATCCCAGGAGCTACTGCCGCTATTACTGTCACCAAAGAGCCCACTAACAGCTTCATTACCCAGAGCAGCAGAGCACTGATGGCTCCATGAACAAAATTATCACAACACCACCAAGACCTGGGGAAATGTTATGACGGGGCAGAGCAGCCCAGCATTTAGAGAGAACGGTCTGTGACGTATGTTAATAAATAAGTCGTGTTAAATGATTTTAAAAATAAGGTCATGGGCATTTTAAAGGGACAGTTCACCCCAAAATCAAAAATCTATATTTTTCCTCTTACCTGTAATGCTGTTTTGGTGCGGGTTGCCGAGTTTTGGCGATATCGGCCGTAGAGATGTCTGCATTTTTTGCATATAATGGGACTCCATGGCACTCGGCTTGTGGTGCTCAGAGCACCGAAAAATACAAACAAGGTCTGTGGATTATCTTGAATAACCCATCATATTCAAAAAATTAAGACAGTACACGCAGACCTCTGTGAATATTGAGCTTAGTACTAAGGAATCCAAATTAACCAAAATGGTCAGAATGAAAAACTGTGCCACACTGAAAGCAAGCAGCTCCATTAACACGCAGAGATTTCTGATTGTCCATCGGTAGTGGCTCATCCTCCTGTCAGTGCTTCACCAATTCAACTCTGACCTGGGTCTTCATCATCGTCCTGGGGCCAGTGGTGAAGTCGCCCGATGTCTTCATTGATACAAATTCTTGATTTTATACACTTTTACACTGCGCTTGCAAGTCTTAAACCTGATACACTTAAAGTTGCTTTGCAATAACTGAATCCTTACATGCTACATTTCATCCGCGCACAACCCCCCCGTAGGAGACTATTGTAAATATGTTACTTTGCCGATTTTGTTAGTTTGTGGTCCTCAGTTGTACTTAGAAATTCTGTTATTCTGTTTTTACCCAGCGGCAACCTCCTGGGCTGAAAAATGAAGTGCCAAAAACTGCAGTTCCTCGAACGGCCACTTGAGGCTGGCTTCAAAAGCGAGTCAATCTCCGTAAGCCCCCCATGTTAAAGTGCCCAACACAACATGTTCACAGCCTGGTCTCTATAGCTAATTAAATTATATTAAGGCTTAAAGCTATGCATAGTTCAGCGACCAGGCTTCTTTCGGCCCAGCCTCAGCGCATACCCACGCTCCACATCTTCGCCCATTTTTGGATTAGCCAGGAGCCAACGGAGTCAGGCACTACCAAGATGGCGCCGGCCGGAGCCACCACACTGAGCTTCACACTGGCCGGGTGACCTCCCGGAGACTCCGTCCATGTTTTATACAGTCTGTGGTCTCTGTTGCTCTTACTGAGGTTTCTCACATTTCTTATCCTGATTTGTTTTTTTTCGGGTCTTCGGACAGTGGCCGTCGTATGATGTACACATTGTAAAGTCCTCTTGTACGAACTTGTGACTTTGGTATGTATAAATAAACCTGACCTTACTAAACTCCCAATGATTTTTAGCGGACGGTGATTTTGTTTTGCACATGTTTGAGCAATGGTGGCTCTATCGCACCACAATATCTAAAACTGCAAAACAAAAGATAGCCACATGGCAATAAAGCAGTACTCTGATAAAGTTCAAATCCTCAGACCAGCAGGGGTAACCTAGGCAGAGCTAGTAAACGAGCAACTCTAGCCTTTTCCTAAAACAATAGTACTGAGATGGTCTGAATCAACGCACATAGCCCCTGGAAGCTCAACAGGAACTGTCCTAGCTAAAACACATATTAAAAGATGGTTCCGTTTAGTTTTTATCAGTTTTTATTCATGTAACAGATCCTTAAGTTTGTGTACCTCTGTCACGAAGAGTGTGCTGGGGTCAATCACATCCAGGAAGTGCCTGAACCGACCAACAAATGTGCCCTAAGAGAAGAAGAAAATACATCATGCAAACAGTATCTTAAATGCCATATTAACTGGAAAAAAAGCCTACTAATATATTCATTATTGTTTACAATGTAATTTATAGCACTAAACTACTATTCTTCATCTAAATATCCTTACCAGTGATACCTAAAACATGCAACTTGTGGTCTTTTGAAGTTTGCGTTTTCAACATGTCATCACTGGAATACCTGAGTCGGAATGAGAAAGTTCAGGAAATCTTACTTTCCATCTACTAGACAGGTGAAATAAATCGAATTTTTACTCAAATATAGGCAACCAAATCACACTCTGGATTGGGTTTTTTTTTTAAGCAGAGAGATTCCAGCTGTCACCCAGTAAACAGCGATATTAGCACGCCAGCTGTTTCGACACACCAGGTGGAGTCTCATTAATACCGCTGACAAACTGTTTCATATCTGCAGTTTTGTTTTTTTAAAAAGGACCCAAATCCACTCAGACCATTTGCAATTACTTTTTATAATGACTGCGCCAGAAATACCTTTCGATCATTTATTCATAACTGAGCATAAGGAATCATTCCGGAGATACAACAACACATCACGCAGCCTCGAGAGCCACCCATCCCTCCCTGACTTGAGTTTAATTACAGTAACGGCTAATTTGGATGAAAATCTGGTATCAGACTCACTGCTGCGCCGTGTGACTTCCTGAACATATGGATGGTTGGTAAAAACACGGCATGGGGGAATAGTTGTTTTTTAATTCTGTTAAATTCAATTATTCACCAGTGCCACTCCAATTTGGCTAGTTGGAGCTGACACTGGTGAGTAATAGAGGAGAAAGGACTCATCTTACCTGCCTTACCGAGGCTAACCGCAGCTTCATTGGTCTTACACTGTATCCTGTGCCCTGATCCATTGGAAATGTTTTTACACACACAACCTACATAATACAAATCCCTGTACATTCTTTTTGTTCTGATATTAGCGCTTTCATTATTGATCACATCCTTCCTGAATGCGTTTTATCAAATCCATTCCATGAATACATCCAAGCACCGCTATATTATTGAGACGATAATTTATCTTCCACATTCAAGTATATTTAAAAGTAAGTGAAGCCCTGCTTTCACCTTAAAAAAAAAACAAAAAGAAGAAACTACTTTCACAATGCTCAAGCTGGTAAACCTGGAAAGGTATGTAGCTCCATAATTTCTTTTATGTAACTGATTTATTATTGTACTTACTATTAGTTAGTTTTTATTAACAGGGCTCTCCAGCAATTTACTATTGCACTTTCATAAAGTTGGGGGACTCACTGTTCCCATAATTCAACTCATTAGCATCTTATAATTAGCGTTAGAAAGCTTTAGACTTTAGAAAGCTCCCTTTAGAGCCAGATAATGCATTAAACAACTATTTTCTGATGCGTAAACTGAACAAAGATGTTGTTGTTGTTTATAGTTTATTTAGCTGAATTTCAAATATTTCTTTTTTTAAATGAATAAGTTCTTCAGTTTATCGGGGGGGAATTCTAATTCAAAATCTTCAAATTTGGATTTAGGTGGTTTTCACTGGACAGGAAGGGTATGAAAATTGCAATCTGGAAAGTAACTAAAGCAGCCGGACAAATATAGGGGAGTAAAAAGTAAAGTATTTACCTGAGATGTAGTGGAGAAGTATAAAAGTTGCCTCAAATGGAAATACTCACATAAAGTACCTCGAATTTGTGCTAAAGTACAGTACTTGAGTAGCCAAATGTACTTGATGTTAGCTAGTTAGTTCCACCACTGCATATGCGTATATGTACAATATGAGTTACTGGGAATCTGAGTCATATTCTTTTTCTGCTTAAAACACACTGGGCCGACTCAGATGAATCAGAACATACTGTAGGTTCGCTGAATAGCTTCTGGAAAAGATACGTACTCCATTTTGACAACCATTAGCACAAGTGGACGGTGGCCCCGTAGGATTTAGGGTCACAGATTGTTAGCCGTGGCATTGGCTAACAAGATGGGTAGCCACGAAGTCCGCCTGTCCAGCTAGCTTACACCTGTAGAACACCTCCATAGTTGACCCTATTAATTCAGGTTATATGACCTGGGAAGTTTGTGCCATTTACGCCATTAGCACCAGCACAATCGTGGCAGAATCGTCTTGGGTAAGGTCAAAGTTCAAACGACGTGACCTTTAACCCCGTTACCTGCTGAACTTTCAAATATACAGTTGGCCAAGATGCTTGAACGCGGACAAAGTGCAAGTTTCAGGAGTTATAACACTCACTCCCTCACCTTCTACCGCTTGTTCCCGTTTAAGGGGTCAAACGGGATTTTTACAACCCGTTCCATCAAAATATTCTGTTAAATCACGTCAAAAACAGGGTCTGTAGCTTCCTGCGCGGCCAGCGAGGGCGAGCTGTCGCGTCGAACCACGTGACTTGACGCGCTGGAATTTCATTCGTGTAGTTCACGTTACCACTTTACAATATTTCAATGACAGAACTTATTTTGTAGCCTACGGTGTTTTCTTGTACAAAGAGTCTTGTTGCCCACGGCACAGGAAACACACAGTTAACAGGCCTCGTGTCAACAGCTGCCTGCCGCTTGAAGTGCACATATGAAGTCATTAGAGTTCCTCTGGCAGACTTTAGTCGACTGAAAAATGAAAGTACCTGGTCGAAACGAGACTTGCCATGCTGGAATGTCGGATATTCAGACATGTTGCTGCTGTGATCCACACCCGCCTTCTCTGCGATGCTTTAAAAAAAAAACGATATTCACCAACACTTTGGACAAACCGCAGCAGCAGCGCTGAGCGGTAAACGTTCAGCTGTTCAGTTGCATTAAGGGTAACGTAGTTTTCCCGTGGCTGCTTCGCTCGCTGGAGCATTTGGAAAGCAGACTACACTTCCCAGGAGGACATGCATTGTTTTCGCTGTCTTAAAAGGGAAGCTGACGGGGTAAAGTTGCTGTGCATCAGTTTGACGACATGAAAATGACACATTTTGAGTTACAATGTTGTTGTTGGTGGAAGCACTGAAAGACAGCGTTTGAGTTTAAAGAGGATGACATAGCCCCCTAGTGGTGGTTTTAAATTAAAGTTAGTAGTAGTAAAACTGTGCAGGGGTTGGACAAAATAACATGCCCCCCCCCCCCCCCCCCCACACACAAACATTTATTTTAACACAAACCACAGCCTGGAATATTATGACTGTTGTTTTACAATTTAATGTATATTATTTATGGTTTAATGTACATTGGTTGCACGTGTCTGTGTTATTCTGCCCATCCCCTGTAGGTGGACAGTAGCAATGGTAGTAAGGTGGACTGCTTGTGATCACTGAGGTTTTGTTCTCTGTATTGTCTACTGGGAACTGTAGAAAGATATTTCACGTTAATCACACGTGGATCACCCTTCCGCACGTGTGATACTCACATATTGACAGATTTTCAGATATTTCAGATGTGAAGAGTTAAGACATCAAATGTGAAAACATCAATCGCACATTTATTTTTACAGGTGCACCAGGTACACAACGTTCGTATGTGATTATTTCACACACATGCACGTGGTTTATTACACGTGAAACACAAGCATATGTGGTTTTCAGACATTTCAGATGTTGCTAAATGAAAGACTCGGTGCTGCAATTCTCCAGCAGAACATGGTTCATGGCAGTGTGCTGAGGGCTTTAAACCAGTGTAACAGAAAATGAATACAGAAATGTAGGGGGTTTTATTAGGGGGACATGGACTCAAAATCTCAGGGTTTCTAAAATCCTGGCTGCAGACCGGCTTGCAATATTGTTAGTGTCCTATAATAAGATTTTAGCATTATGTAAACTAAGAAGTTTACCGAACACAATTTGATCGAGTGCGAGTGCTTAAATTTAAAGTTGCTGCATTAGTCAAGTCTGTTTTATTTATAAAGCATATCACAAATCACAGTTTGCCCCAACACCCAGTTTTTCTCTAGTCAAAATATACCCACTGGACTTGATTTTGATCGGCTCTTCTCACTGAAGAATTGAACTTTTTGAATAGGTATAATCACAGCATTCGTCTCATAATCACGGTGAGCATTGGGACAATTCTGCCTAAACAACACTGCAGTGACACACATATACATCACTTTCGTTATGACAAGATAAGTTGCTTTTGTGTTATTAATTAATGTCTTCATGAGGGATATCTGAAAGCAAACCAGCTATAAAACTGGGTATGGGTTGAAGCTTACAATGCATTCAATTAATTCCTGTTAAGATGTAGCAAACAATTTACATAAATAACATTTGAGACCTAAAAGCTCCTGTTGTTACATGATTACCAAACATGTATGTTTGTTATATGACTTTGTACATTTCTAATGAAAAAGAAGTGAAAAAAGCTGAACAAATCGAGGGATTTTACCAAATTGGACTTTTTTTTTTTTTTTTTCTTTTTTCTTTAAAATGGAGCACGCCAACAAAAACAAACCCTGAATTCCAAAAAAAAAAAACCCCACTGTAAACAAGGAATTACCGCAATCAGCCATGGGGGGAAAACACACACACACATACCCCAAAGAAAGATTTACAACCAAACATACGGTGAGCAAGAAACACAAAATATTCTTTATTAAATATACAAAATTTGTGAAACAGAATTGCATCACGAATTGTAAACTTTCCAATCTTACAACCTACCTCAAGCACAACCAACCAGCTACACAATCAAGGACAAAATACAATCAATTTAAACTTAAATAAAAACCTTTAAAATGGAAGACATGGAGGAGGACGTTTATTCTTGCGCATCATAAGTGCCGAGTCACATTTAATGCGTCTCTAAAGTCATCTATGCACTTGATACTGCGATCGCACAGCAGAATTGAGACGACAAGACAGTTTTGGATGTTTTTGTATGCTTCAAGCTCACGGGAAAATCATCATTGTGGTGGCAAAGTAGGCCAAGTGCTTAAATCACAGAGCGATTAGAAAGTGCAGTACGGTCTAAAGTAGATCTAATTATACCGATATCAACAGACAGGTACAGTCGAGTTATGTTCTGACAATTAAGTAGTGCATGGGCATCCACAAATGCTGTTAAATGTGGCATCACATCAGAATACTTTGTGGTGTATCAATCGGCTCCATAGATTAAGTTTCAAGGCTTTTTTTTTTGGCATTTCACAGGAAAAAATCACTGTTACTGCTCATTTTCTATTGGTATGCATACAATTTCTTTTTGTGCAGTGATCTAAACAATATCATAACAAAGCATTAAAAGAAGCTTAAAAAAAAACCCCAAAAAAACGACATGCTTTTCTTTTTCAAAACCTGCTCCGGCAAGTAAAATGAAGTGCTAGATTCTCAATGAATGTCAAAACAAAAAACAAAAATAAGGCAGCATTTGGCATTTTAATACGGCATATATGCTGTAAAATGCTGTATATATCCCTTCGTAACACCTGAAAGCAGTAGCGATATGCGTGCTGGAGCATAAGCGGATGTGACACACAGACACTGAAGGAAGGGAGTCAAGTACCAGCATGTCGCAGGCATTTTCTTAACAGTGGAGTCGTGTTGATAACACACCCGTGGGAAGGCAGACGCATGAGCTCAGAGAAGCTGTGATGGCTGATCTTGATACTGACTGGAAACTGAGTGACACTGTCTTCACCTGATAACACTGTGACCCATACAAGAATAAGTTAGCTTATTAGGCTGAGCATTATGGGTAACTTCAAGACAAGCCCATTGAACAGAAAGAAGAAAACGTGGGGGGGGGGGGCAAGCAAAAGATAAACAGCACTTATCGTGCGTAGAAAAGAAAACCATTCACTTGCTGGCTAAGAACACTTTTGAACATTCATAAGCTACAATCAGTTCCCAGTGATGTGCACACGACAAGGCTGAACTCTCACACCGCTCATTTGGTTTGTAGTCCGAGCACTCGATAGTTATTCGGGAACATTTGTAGAGTGTCACTCCAAAACATATACACCATCTGGAAAAGGTGATGCCAATCACAGAGGTGTAAGTCATTGCAGAAGTACATTTCTCTATTAGAAACATATTGGTGGTTTTGCATGCATTTACCTCATTAACCAAATGCAGCGTATACTTTAAAATAATGCAGACTATTTTCCAAAGCATACTTGAAGATTATGGATTTATTTCCTTCCTTCTAAGCAGCCATTGGTTTCAGTTCATTTCGGTTAAAGGGATGGCTCAACATTTAGGGAAATATGGTTTTTCGGGTTCTTGGCAAGAGTGAGATGAGAAGATCGATACCTCTCTCAAATCAGTCATTTTGTGGACCAAACGATTATTCCATTAATCGAGAATATAATTGACAAATTCATTGAAAATGAAAATGATAATTATTTACGGACCTACAATGTAGCTCGTGGGTGCAATGCTTTCTCGCAACTGTATCTGACATCTTATTCTTGCATTGTTTTGCGGGTCCCTGCTCTCAACTGCAACTATGAAATAACAACAAAGCGTCAAACTGTTCACTGTGGTAGATTACGGTCTTCAGCAGGTTTCAAGTCACTTCCAGTTGATTTGCATGCTGCACTGAAATTAACTGAAACCAACGGCTGCCTTGAAGGTATAAAATCAATCTAAACCTGATGGTATGCTAAAGAAATGGCTGATACCAGTGATTTAAAGTATACGCAATCTGTAGTTAATGGGCCAAAATATGCAAAACCACCAGAGTGGCCCTTCAAGTTGTTAGCTCCCCTCTCCCTACAGAACTGTGTATATGTTTGAATATTTGCAGGAGGAGTTAGTTGGATATACAGTGTTATGGACTGAAACTCTAACATTTCTCTCTTTTTCGATAAGGTGATAGAAGTGACAGGTAAGGTGAAAAGGAGAGATCCTTGTTTCTACAATCCGTATTCCAAAATGGAAGCATGTGGGTCTTGAACCCACTGGGCTCACTCCTCTGTGAACATAAAACCAACTGGCTGTGTGAACCTGAAAACAACCTGAGGACCCGCAACATTCAGAACCGCCCGAACCAAACCCTCCGACGAGGACGTGTTTCAGCACAGTAAAGCATGCCGCCTGGAAAACATCGCCTCGACATCTCTCAGTGCCTAGATATTTGTATCAAAAAGGACAGCATAGCAGTGAAAAGACTAAAGAGCTGTTGTGGAGGTTAGAGTGAACAGATGGGGACTGAACGGCAAACCCTTTTCCCCCTTCGTCACTTTAACTTGGATCGCACTTGCAGGAGAGCGGGCTTCTGCTCCATGATGCGCACCAGCAGCGTGTCAATGTAGTCCTCCAGATCCTTGACCTGCGGCTTCAACTTCTTCAGCTCCACCTCCCGCTTAGCCAGCAAACACTTCTGACGCTCAAACTCCGCCTTCTGCCTCTCCAGATCCGCCTCCCGCTGCACCAGCAGGGCGACAAGTTCACTGTGGGTCAGGTGATAGTACGAGCCCGCTCCTTCTGTCAGAGACTGAAGACAGAGAGGGGAACCGACAGGCAGGGAGGAGGAAGAATCAAAGTGTAACAAAAGTAAGAACAGTTTGAGGTCTTGCCCTTGGATTCGGATTAAATTGAGTTTCCGAAGATAAAAGCCCTTTGTCTGCTATACGGAAGATCACTGCTCATGCTAACTAATCAGAAATGCAATAAAAGATAACTCTGGGTGCGCCACAGGATTTATCCCAAGAAAGATAGTTTTGAACATTAAATGCAGCAGTTTTAATGTACAGGTTTTTTTGGTTGTTTTTTTTAACCTTTATTTATTCAGGGAAGAGAAACTGGACCTTCTGGTCACCAGCCTGCTTCTCCAACCTAGAAGGGCCATCACTGCCCCTGTTGTGTTACTTAAAAAGAGATCAGCGTCATCATTAATTGCAAACAACATTACAGTATTAAGATCATGTAAGTAAATTATGTAAATATATTTATGTAATTCTACTCAAGACGCGGAATTTCAATAGGTTTCTTCCTCCCTCGTTTTCCAAGTCACCTGCTAGTTTCTAACATAATCCACAACAATGAACAAAATCTAACCAGTCTTTTGTTTCTTAATGTAGTGTCCTACAACATCCTCACTGAAGGAAAAGATGGCAACATCAACCTGTCTGAAATCAAACTTTGAACCTGCCTAAAATCTATATACCTTAAATTAAGAGTACACATAAGTTATTATATGTTCACCTTTGGTTTTACTCCCTGACTGTTGCCAGTATGCAATATTTGTCACACTCACTGCTGCTTAATTAAATTATCATCATCATCATCATTTTTGTGGTTTTCAAAGTCAACAAGCAGGAGTTGTGTAGGTAGAGAAACAAACATCGTATGTTTTTAAGTGAGCCAGTTTGTTTGATTACCAGAAGTATAATTTAATTTACACATAAGTGAGTATTTGCAGGTTCAAATCTGTCATGAGCATTACACCTCAAAATACAAACTCATAGTTACTGTTATTTGCCTCTGAAGGGCAGTATTGCAGTACTCTTCTCTCATTATCGTAACAGGCCGTACCTTCTTCCTCTCTGCGTCCTGCTCGTTGAGCTGGCTGCTCCTCCCCGGGTGGATCGTGGACTTGAGCTTCTCCAGGCCGGTGGCCAGCACTGACCGCTTCTCCTCAGCCAGCATGGCAGTGGTCAGGGGCTTCACTGGGTGGGGGCTGAACGGGACGACAACAAGCAGCACACACACGTACGGTCAGGTATCCCACTTACTATCCACGACAACACCCCTGTGGCTTTTTAGTTTTCTATAGAAGACTTTCAAGGTGATGTAAGGACTCCATCTGGCTGCCATACTGGAGGTCTGGAAGTCTCTGAAATTATCCTATAAAATTCATTTGACCAAGAGGACTTCAATTTGCATCTTCCCCCCCCCCCCTTCCTCTGTTAATATTTGAAAAGTACCAGAGGGGAAGTCGGGGGATGGTTTGTGTGGCATGTGATTTTCAGAGTAAGCGGCCACTCTCACAGTTATTTAGCCTAAATAATAGTAAACATGCTTGTGGCTGTGGGTGATACTCACTCACTTATTTTAATGAATGCAGAATACAACGTGTTAATACCTTTAGTGCTTATTAGCATTTAAATGTTATTATCACGATGTATTCAAATAAACCATGAGTATCACCTACAGTTCCATCAACCATCAAACTACATGCATTGTTTTTTGTTGTCACTTAGGCTCAAACTCAGATGTTATTCATTTAGAACAGAGATTCCCAGCCTTGGGTTCAGGAACCTTCAGGGGATCCCCAGATAAATGAAGGGGTCACATGATGATGAAAATGGACTTGCAATAAAGAAAAAAAAATTTCTGCTACAAATATGATTAAAGGGATAAGAGAATGAAGAAAAATATATTTCTGTTACACAAAATTTAGTTAACCTTTTCTCACCTTTCTGAAATGTTTGCTTTTTTTTTTTTTAAATACTGGATTCTTTCATTTCATCAAGCCCAAAAATCCATCAAATGAAACAATGTGAGAAGGAATAACTCACTCTTTAGTTACAATTAGTGAGTCCATAATGTCCACACTGAGGCCATAACTTGTGGTGAGGGGCCACAAGGTGCAAAGGTTACAACCAAGCTTTTATTCTAAAAATCACACACAACACAACCCTAGTTTCCTTTGGGAAATTTTGACGTGAAGACAGACAAAATAAATAAAAGTATCACAACATTCACAGATTCCCTCTTCAGCAAATTAAGTTTGTTTTGGGGGAAACACAGAACCATCTTACATGTGCTAAACCGATGCTGTTTAGTTAAATCAATCTGACCATCGAGCAGTTAGCTGGCAAACAACCAGAAACCAGTCTGTGACTTACATTTACAAGGAAATCTATCTTATCCGACCGCTTACTTATTGCTAGACTTGCATTCACACAACTACAATCTTTGTCACATATCTTTTTTTAGCCCAGGTAATAAAGGTTTACCCATTATTTGAGCACAACAGATTGTCCTCTGGGTCCCCCAGGATGACACCAGACAAGGATGCTAAAGATAAACCTTTCAAAATCCCCAAAACGCTTCATTTTAGTGATCAAGTAAAGGAGGTTAGGCATGTGGAAGACTCCTCATTAAAAGGAAATACTGGTGAAAATTGAAATTAAATGAGTTCAAAACTGAGAGACTTAATAGCATGCGTTGGTGCAATCAAACATGTAGAAATTGTGTTAATGTGTTATTCCCCTAAGGTGAAAAGGAAATGCTATCAGAGACACAACAACAAATCCTTCATTGTATGAATGCTGGTTTCTGGCTGAGATTTTGGCAAATGAGTGTGGCTGGGTGAGAACACTAGTTAGCCCTGTGGGCAGGGAAGATATGTGTGTGTGTGCGTGTGTGGGGGGGGTTGGAATCAGGGCAAAATAATAACTGCTAATTGGCCTGAGGCTCTGTTTCCCCTCGCGTTACCACAGAGCCAGAACAAAAAAAACCTGCAGAGGAGTCCTGTTAACACCAGTATATGTGTGTTTGTGTGTGTGTGTGTGTGTGTTGTAACAAAGTGATGAAAAAGAGAAGGTCACACCACAAAAGGAGAAACCCCTTGAGAGTCTGTGGCACAGAAGAAAAGCAAGCGGAAGCAGAGTGGCAGAGGGAGACTGAAGAGATGACAGGGGAGAAATGTCTTTAAGTGGGAAAAAGAGCTTCCTCTCCACCTTTTCACCGAGCACTGAGCATGTGCAACCTCACCTGTTCCGCTGATTGGCTGCCTGCTGCTGCTGGGTCTCCTGAAGCATTGGCTTGGGCGCCGCAGCTCGTGCCGTGCTGGCTGGTGACCTCGCTGTAGCATTGGCAAGGGGAGGGAGGGAGCCGAGCGCTACAGGGGAGCTACGACTGTCAGGAGTTAGAGAGGGAGCAAAGGAGGTCAGAGAGGGGAGGTCAGGGCCAGGCTGACCTGAAGAGAACTCCTGTATCGCACCGGGATCACTCCCAAAAGAGGGCAGGAGGAGCTCGTCAAAGGCAGGTGTCAGTGTGCCCTCAGACTGGGAGCGGTGTAGCGTAGCACTTTGTGCCTGAGGGCATTTCGAGAACACGTCACCTATGACATTATGCTGACTTTCCACACCTCCTTCTGTGAGCTTCCTTGGATTACAGCTCACGCAAGAGTCTGGCGATGCCGCAGAGAGTACTTGTAAATGGAACTCATCCCCTATCATGAAGCTTGGCTGAAGAGTTGCCGTCTTGTCCTCGGCTCCAGAGAAGGATTCTTCAAATTGGTCCGTTTGGTTGTATTCGTTGTTAGATGGCTTGCATGCATTAGTGGAATCTTCTGGGCCCAACGCAGTATCAGAAGTCGCCTGAATCTCACTCACCTCACCACAGAGCGTCGAGTGTAGCGTCTCGTTTGGCTCTGAGGCGCTGGAGGACGGGTGAGACTCACAGGTTTGGTAATCCTGCGAGTCGGTGCTGACATAAAGGCTTTGGAGAAAGCTGCTGGTGTTCTGATCGGACACCGGAGTGCGTAACAGTGTGTCGTCAAAGTCTTGGCTAGGAATGTTTGCAATGAGACTGGTGTTGAGGAAATCACCAAAAAGGCTGAATGGTATAGGAGAACGCTGGCTTACATCCTGCATTCCTAAACTAGTACTCTCAATGGGCAACTCCGACAAACTCGTTTCAGGGGAGGAGGTTGTGATGTATAATGAAGGGTGCGTGGAGCAGAGTTCATCATCTGGAGTCACAGAAGTCCTCACATCTGTAGTGTTACTTATGGATACAGAGGAATCATTTGACGCTTTTGAAAAATCCTCTAGAGATCCGGTGAATTCACCTATCCCTTTCTTTCCATTTTCATTGTCAGACTGTAAAGAGATGATGGATTTTAGCTGTAGTTCTGAGAGTTTTGGTGCCTGAGTAACAGCATCCTCAGTTCCCGACTCACTTACAGAGATCACAGGCTCCTGATGTGTAAGCACTGGGAACTTCGGTGCCAATGACCTGTTGAAACCATTTAAATCTACCTTTTCATCACCATCCCTGTGCTGAATAACAGTGTGCTGGGCTACATCAACTAAAGACCGAATATCTGACCTGTCAGTAATGGCATCTTCAGATTGTGATGGCTTTACATTTTTTAACTCATATGATTTCTCATATGATTTCTCAAAGCTGTGGACGTTGCTTTCAAAGTTCTCCGCTTCAGCTTCCTCGCAGGAGGATGCAGAGAATTTGTCCGAATAAGAAGAGAGACAGGAGAGGAAATCCTCTTCTGCTGAACTGCCCAGACCCGAAGAACCAGGATCTGGGGAGCTGCTGTTGAGCTTTACAGACGAAGCGTGACAGGGGGCTTGATGCATATTAGTGTTGGTTAATTCATTTGTGTTAGTAGTTCTATTAACTTGATTAGTTTCAGTGCAAGCGGCCAGTTTTGGTGAGTTAGTGGGATTATTTGAAGTTAAGTTGTCACTCTCAAAGCTTGTGTGCTCTGGGATTGTCTCAAGGAATTGTGCAAATGTATCAAAGTGATATGTGTTGTTGTTGGTCACCTGGCTGATGGCTTTATGTGCTTCAAATACAAATTCTGTGCAAGGTTGATAATGCAGTGCGTCATTCACATTTGTGTTTTGATCAGCATCTCTTATGGGTAGTAATGCTCCTTTATTATTGCAGTGTTCCAGTGGATGGTCACTGGGCGTGTTTTGCTGTGTTTTGCAATCTGTGGTCAGATCCTCAAGAGACTGCAGCCTGCCAGCTGCAAACGCTTCAAAGGATTCATCCCACTCTGAATCCAGTTCCCCAGCAGACATAAACGGGTTGGGTAACTTCTCGCTTAAAGGTTTCTCCCCCTTCATGGGAGCTGGAGGAAGAGGTCGTTTCTTAACTTTGGCCATCACTTTGCTTTTTGCATCTGTACCAATGATGGAGTCCTCTGTGGTTGAGTTGTTGCGAATCAAGGCGGGATTAGGGTCACTCGCCTGTGGAAAGAGTTGAGCTATGGGGGGCCGGGAACTGGAGAGATAGGGCAAAGGAGGCAGCAAAGGTTTTAGGGGCTGAGCGGTTAGCATGTCTTCATAGAAAGGGTTGTGCTGGAGGAGAGAGAAGAAAGGGTTGCAGGGGGATATGGGTGGTGAAGTGGTCTGTGAGTGGCAGAAGGGGTTAGTGTGATGCAGTGGAGAAACCAGAGAGGCAGGATCTACAGGGGGACCCAAGGGGTGGTGACTAGGTGGGAGGGGTGGTGGGTGGGGGTCAGTGCTGGGCTCTAGTTTAGGTGACACCACCAGGCTGTGAAAGGAAGGGCACACAGTCCTCTTGATTAGTGAGGATTTTTCACACAGCTGAACTACAGGCCTGCCACAAGTTTTCTGTCTGAAATCACATCTTAATCATACATTCTTACAGCACGGTGATATGTGTTTTTACAAAATTTGTTCTTAATGTACAGTCCTTTTTATTCCCTTAAAAACCCTGTTTTAATTCAGGCCTGGCAGTCTTTCTTGCTTAGAATAGATGTTTTCTTTATTGTTACTTCATTGTATGGAAAAACACCTTTAAATCTGCAGTAAATGAATTTTTCGGCTACTTGGGGGCAGCGCAACAAGCTGTGAACACAGCATTGACATTTTATCAACTTTTATAGTTAACATGATAGCAAAGAGTTGGCAGTTTACATTTCCAGCAGACACAGAGCAAGATCGGCGTTCATTTGGAGTTTCTTCGGCCCGATGAGTCTAATATTCACTCTTCTTTTAGCTCCGTTTTTGGTCTCTACCAACTCCCAAGGGGAATATCTTTAGCTGCTAAATGCTCCGCTATGTTCACCAGCTAGTGGCTAACTTTGTCCGTCTGCTGTTTTGTGCTGGACAGGTAGTGTACAGTGGGTTTTTAGAGCTTTGCTGAAAACAGCTGCCTGCTGCGGCTGGACAGGCCGCAGGCAGGGAAACCAAAACAATGCGCTAAAAGATGCTAAAGCGCTTCGTAAAGCTAAGGGGAACTGCAGAGTCAGGTAATAACACGCTGTGGGTTCATCACTACTAGCGACCCCTTTCACATTACAAGTAGTCATTTATTCCATTTTGCCCATTGTTAATATAAAATATTGATTAATGCTGCTTTAAAGCCCCTATGAATAGAATTTGACCATTTCTGACATTTTGGCAGACAGCAATGCACGCTGCCACCCGCCACAGGTCCAACCTGAAATTACTGAGATGAACAGCAACAAGCAAAACTTGTATATTAATTGTTTAAATCAATCATAAATGTTTTCATATGTTCAAAAACTGGCACCAATCTACATCCAAAACATACATCTCTGTGCCTCTTCTGTGTTTTCATTGGCCCATGATGTAATATTTTACAAGAAAAGTTGATGCAGCTGCGTGTAGTGATTACTTAGTGCTACTGGTGCCAACTTGCCAACAAATTGGCACTTTTCCCCAAGGATCTAAAAGCATGTGGGTGTGTAGGCTGTGAAAATGTATAGTTACAGAGCTGGCAGAAAGGTATTAACTGTACTACGGTCCAGAATAGCTGACCTCGCTTCAACCAGCAGGTGCTTATCAGTCCAATATTTTGTTTACACTTAGTATATAGAAATATTACAATACTGTACTTGTTTTTTGGTCTTGGTTGAGTAAACTGATAAAAATGAACATGAAAATTAACTGTTTAAAAGGTTCTTGTACACCTGAATTAAAGATTCATTTTCTATAAGACAATACAAACTGCAAGAGCAATGCACTCAACAGAACAGTGAGCAGTATAAGAGAAAGTACAGTGCATCAGGTGACACCTCCCAAATACATTAAGGATGTGCTTGTGTTTGAAGTGGAAATAAAATTAGATGGGGTTTGCTTCCCTCCCTACTCCCTGCCCAAACACACACATTGCCAATGCATAAACAAAACCCAGACCTACACACACAAAACCTGTAAGAAAACAAGGATTGTTCCAGCTCACATCATCTGTCCAATGATGATTACTACTGAACCATTTTACAGTGTGCACAAGGCTTCCGTTTGATAGAGTTAAGTTCACAAGAGCAGCTCCCCTCCTCCATCTGCATTGCAGGTACCTGCTGTAACCAGAAACTGAGACCAGGAGCTGAGGAGGGATGTGTACAGAGAACTGGATGCAACTTCAAGCAGCCATGCTGGTACACAGGAAGTGAAAAGTAAACTGTAGTAACTGCTCTGATGACTGTTCAACATAATGCTACTTCTCTGAATATAGATTTTGACATTTAACTCTCTTGTATTTGGGTAAAGTGCTTACTCCAATTTAAAGGTCCAGTGTGCAGGACTGAGTGGCATCTAGCGGTGAAATTAAAGTTTGCAACTATTTGAATGCCGACCAACTCACCCTCCCCTTCCAAGCTCATAAGAGAAACAACGGGGGCCGCGAATCTCGAGGTAAAACGCAAAACGGCCCAATCTAGAACCATTGTTTTTAAGTTTTTTTTAAGTTTGTCCGTTCTGGGCTACTGCAGAAACATGACGACCTCCTGATTTTATTTATTTTTTTCCCCAGGGACAATGCACATTGATTGACATCACTGTAAATGTGCCTGTGTTAGCCAAAAGGCTAAGTACATATTTCTGTAACTTTCAAATTATGACCTTGAAAGTTTTCATAATCTTTTTAAACATTTCTATAAATCTAGTTTAGTTTTCGGTTTCAACTCTGCTGCTATATTTTGTGCCCCTATTTTTTCCAAATAAAGCCAAAGTACACAGGTCACATGCAATAAGACACCTCAGTCTTTGACTTTCGGGGCAGGGCAATCTAAACAGTATACAGTACAAACTCCCAGCGAGCTCCTGAGTGGTTTTTGACTTTGATTCAATCCATATTCAAATTGAAATGATAATTCACCATCTGTTTGATGTCGTCACAAATGAACCTGTCAGTGTGTGATTAGTCTTCTCTGTGATCGCAGTGTGTAGCTCACCTGGGTTTGCTGTGCAAGTCCTTTGATCCAAACCATCCCTTGTGTTTCTCCTCAGTGGCAGCCGGGGCTTGTTCAGACTCATCCTTGGACTGATTCTGCCCTTTCCCCGCAGACTCACTCCTCCCATGGGAGAACAAGTTCCTCCTCTGCTTTTTCCCCTGGCTTTCCGACGCTGCCGTTGAGGACGAGGAGGCAGTGGGCAGAGCAGCCTGTCCCAGCCGCTCCTCTTCTTCACCAAGCATGGGGCCGCTTTGCTCCAGGGCCGCCGCTATGGCTGCCTTCTCCTCTTCGCCGGGCTTGTCAAAAGACCAGCGGCGCCCATCGCCGACAGCACCTTTGGGGAGGTCTGTGGAGACCTGCGGACTGAGGTTCTGTAGAGACACTGAGAGAGGCAAAGACTTCTGCAACAGTCCCAGGCCTAAAGAATCTGCTAGTTTTCCTGAGCCTGGGTCCAGGGGCTTGACGTTGTAAGCATGGCTTCCATTAACGCACACAGTGGGCTGAGGCACTGCGATGGTGATCTCACCGGCCTCATCACCAAACTCACATTTGAGAGAGGACGACCTGGGTGACGTGTTTGCCGTGTGCTCTGCAAAAACAAGGGGGGGGGGGGGGGGGGGGGGAGGCAGATGATAAAAAATTTTATTAAATAAAATTTAAAGCCCGTTTTTTTGGGGAAAAAAACTTTTTAA
>CM022480.1:5890211-5927966 GCA_011952105.1 Coreoperca whiteheadi
ACTTGCTGCAAAGGGCTGCAGGTCGGAGTCGAACCCACTGCGGTGAGGACTGTAATCTCGAGCCAGATAATGATTCATTTTAAAATTAAAAGTAAGCATTAAATATTAAGCGCTTAAAGTGGTTTAAAAAACCAAATATTATTTTCTGGAATCAATTAAGGATACATTAATCAGTTTTTTGCATTTATAGTCAGATAAAATGTATACCTTGTCAGCTAAAATTCACTTTCCTGTACACACAATTGCTAAATACTGAAGAAGCTAGTTATGGCTAGTACTAGCATTCCCTCAGCATTGGCTGCTTTGCTTACATTAGCGTGCTGGCTAATTACCTAGCTAATGGGCTGAATGCACCTTTTAGTTCCTTGAAAAGTAGTACCTGAGACTAAAATTTCCGAGTACTTTGGGTGGAATCGCGGCTTAAGAATGCTCTGACCTGACCTGAACTGAGTACCGACAGGAACTGAAGACAAGACAATTTAGGCGGCTGGGTAACAGTGGCCTAGATTTAGAATCAACTATGCCTCTTCTGGCTCTTCTCGTCTGCTAATAAACACATGTAAAATGTCCTTTACCTAAACCACAATAGTAATTTTCATGTGTCTTCTTGTCTTTGCTTCACTGTACCTCCACGATGATGATGCCTGACAGGCTCATGGGAGATATGTGATGCAACTACACAGCCTCTGCAGCAGCTGCTGTATATCCTGCTACCTATAGCAATCTTTTTTTTACTGAAGTTAATCTGGTAGATCTCCACACAAATGTTTTCAACAAGCTGAGGTACATGTATAATGTGTAGGATGACTTGTCAGGTCACGCTGTTATGTAATTTCTAATGTCCATTAGGCTATATTCTCTCTTTGCAGTAGCTACTGAAAGTCTCTCTGCTCTTAGAGGATTTTTCTGGGTGTACATCACTCACACACACACACACACACACACACACACACACAGAGTGAGAGACTTTCTGCCTCACTCAGCAGATGGAGGTTCAGTTCTCAGGCCTGCCACAGTAACACTCCGGTCTGAAACAACATCAGAGCTTTGCCTCCTAGATACACAACCTGACAGGTGGTGTGAAACTGAGACAGCAATGGCATAAAAATGGAGTGGTTGTAAAATACCAATACCGTGAATAATGCCTTATCTGCAGGAAAAAAAAGAGCTCACATTTGATTATTAAAAAGGAAAAAAATGTGTGTGACAAGTTCAATATTCAGCAAAAACATTACAAATTTAATTTTTCGTTAGTAACGTTGAGTGGCTTACTAGGTTTTGTCCACAGTGTGTTGATCTGGCAGTGTTTTTGTAGCTTCCTCCAGCAGACCCTGTAGGGGAATTCACCCAACGCCCACTTTTCCAGGAATCTGCTCTACACTGATAGCTCAACGTCTAAATACATCACTCCCATGCCACCCATTTGAGGGTAGCTGTTCTGAGGAAATTGCTGAATAAAGATTTGACATGTTGGGACATATTTTTAATAAAGCATTCAGGTGGTTGTTTTGTTCTACTCTCATTGTTATAAGTTAAGCTGTGCCCTAATATACAGTACATATACATATATAAACCTAATGCCATTTAAAGTGTTTCTATTATAACAAAGAGGTAGAACAGTAGGGCTGCAACTAACATTATAAACTAAATATTTCCATTATTGATTAATTGTTTAGTTTGTCAGAAATGCAATTTAAATTTTTTGAATAGTCAGTATAGTCAATTTACAGCCAATGACCATCAATTATGCCAACTGTCTGAAATGACAAATGTCGCTAGCAGATTTTAGCTAGATAACTGCGTAAAGAGTAACTAAACCCCTGAATCACCAAAATCACTTTTTTCAGCTGAAAACCATAGTATATGATGTATTTAGTAGTGTTGTTGATGGATTCAGGTCAGAATATTTACATTTCAGTGCAAAGTATTTGAATTCTACATATTGTGTTATAAATATACATTGCGAGGTAAAGGCACTTCAGCCAAACCTTAGGGGTTTTAATTTCTCTTTAAGCTATTGTTAGCTCCATGATTTAGTTGAAAACACTGTATCCCACTGAGCTTAGCTCACATACCTGTGTGAATTTTCAAACAGTATGCTTTCACTTTTTTTAAAGTAACCTGTAACCCACAAAGTTAGTTAATGATGTGCTCCTTTAACGTGACACTCGGTTACTATGGTAGGTAGTAAGCTAGTTAGCCATGCATGCTAACGTTTGCAGCTTATGTTAGAGCAGATAAACACTTTCGCGCTCACATTTTTGGTTTTGGAAAGGCTAAAAAAAAAATTAAAAAAAAATAAAATAAAAAGTCCTTCCATGTCAAGTTCAGTCATGAGTCTAGTTTAAGTAAAAGTCGAGTCAGAATCTTTTTTGATTTTCTCAAGACTCAAGTCACCAGATTCAAGACTCAAGTCCACACCTCTGGTACTACATCACTAGTTACTGTAAATCATCACTGTTTCTTCATCATCTCACACGCAGAATAAACTCACATTCTCCCAGCATAACCACATCTAAATTTAAACCATATCCTTCATGTCCACTGACTGTGACTGGAACATGCTGATTCAGAAGTACACTGTATGGAAACTGATGAATCCTAGAGAGAATAAAACAAGTCAGAGGTTCAGAAGAAAAGAGCCATTTCGACCTGCCATATTTCTAGTCGCTGAAATATATGGTCACCCGAACTGTACTGTAAAGCTCCCACCTCCTCTAAAAGGCTTGATACATATTAGAAACCGTAACACCCATCAGTCCTCAACCTATGCAATACTAAATGTAAGACTACGGTCACTGAAAAGTGCATTGTTAGGTTATGCGTATGTGACTTTTGTGGTTACTTTGTGTTGAGTTGGTTTTTAAAGAACCTGTTTTTCTTTCCTTCATCTTACCTGAGCATCTTCTTGATTGCACTTCGGATTTTACTGCCTCTCTCCATCTAGGTTTTATCGCCATGCAAATAAAGCTCGCCTTAAACAAAACGACAACCTTGAAGAACCTATTATTACTCTATCATAAGAGCCCAAAGATAAACACAAATCACACAGCTTTACATTTAGGGGTGTTAACTGGGAAGAGCCGACAACCACAAATCACCCTGAAGGGAAAACATACTGTAACACTGTACTATAGCAGTGCAAAACTGCAGTCATGTGCTGTCTTGAGTCAGTCTCCATGTGGCTTACAGTTTTTAAAGATGCAAAAAAGATTAAGCAAATCATCCTTTTCTATGTGGGAGCGTTAAATATTTTCAGCTACGAAAAAAGCTAAATAACTGCAGTGTCACCACTATGGCTGGGTTTCGTACGTCAACACTTAACTCAATTGTGTCTGTAGCTAGGCCTGGGCAATAGGGTTGAAATCAATACAAATTAATTAGTTATTAATGATATCAGGGATGTGTAATTTGTAATATGATCAAACAAAAAATGTTCATATCGTGATAATGGCAATTTCCCGCCTTGTTGACGTTATGACGTCGTACTGTTATACGCACAGCAGCAACAAGCACGGCTAAAAGCGAAAGTAACAGAGCTCCCAGCTCCACACTGGAGGAGTTAGTTCCAAACAGGGGAGCAACTTCAGTAGTGTGGAGGTGGCTTGGTTACAAAAGATTACACGTACCGCAAACCACAGCAATAGGCAAGAAGTGCAAGAAGACGGTAACAACAACAGGGGGCAATGCAACAAACTTATTTCACCACCTCAAGAGGAAGCACCCGGTTGAGTACGAGGAGAGCCAAAAATCCCGTGAGGAGAGCTCAACAGCTGTTGCAAGTTCTAACCCAAAAATATTTGTCAGTATTTTGTCATATTATCAAGAATATAATTATCACAGAAATATCCCGAAATATCATGATACTATTTCAGGCCCATATTGCCCAGCCCTAAATGATATACATCGTTACAAGGAAAATGTATCCACAATGACATGTCAAATATAATAACGTTGATGACAAAACAATCTCCACGTAGGGTCCAATTACTTGTTCGCTTGTTCTGGAACCAGGGACTGAACTGTGTTACACTCTCCTTGGTAAAATAACAAATGTGAATAACGACTTTCATTAAGTTTTAATTAAAGTTTGAACTGAAAATAATTTAAAAAAAACACCAATAACATGTTATGATCATATGGTCACAAAAGGATTACACCAAAAGATGATACAACAATATATAATTATTGCAGATCTCTATTGAAAATAGTTCAATTATTAGTCAAATTCTCGTCGTACTGGCTTGCATTACTCGTACAGAATTCTGTTAATTTCAAATGATATTTAATTTAGGGAGAGTTCTTGTACAGCTGTTTGTATTAAGATAAGTTTTAACACTGGTGCATTTGAGAAGTGTGACTGGTAAGTCTTTTAGAAAACATTTTAATTCTCTAACAAAATGAAAAGTTGTACTCCTAAGTAATAAAACCGCACTGTCGCTCAATATAATACACCCAGAGGTCTCTCTTGGTCTGGTATGACCAGTAGCTTATGGCGGCTAATGTTAGCAAACTTTAAGTAGATGTATTGCTGTATAAGAAACATCACTGAGTCAGTTCACCAACTTCATGATTCCTCACTACTGTGCTCCTCTTAGATGTTTTAACATTTACCATTATCTCGTAATTGCCGCATGCAGGCACTGTTTAGGAAGAAGCATCACGAGTACATAGGTTTGGTTTCGGTACCACAACTCAGGCATCATAACGGCGCTTGTATCCAAACATTTTGGTCGATATCCATGCAGCCAAAGACATCACTGACTGAGGGGCCAGAGCATTAACAGGCCTCGCAGACAGCATGTTGAACTTAAAAGGGGAACTGCAACAATTTGACACATCAAAGTATGTTTACAGGAGTCAGGGCGTATTACTGCATATGTGAAAAAAAGTTGTATAAAGCCTTTTGTGGCTCCAGAGGGAGCTGCATGAAATCTGACACATTTCCTCACATGATGTCACTTGAGTCAGGTCGGTTGGGGCTGAAGACTACAAGTTTGAAAATGAAAAAAATCTGGGGGTGTGGAGAGTTAGAAAGAAGTGAGCGTACCAGACCTACTAGCATAACCCACCCGAATCTCCAGCCAAACTGCCGGCGGTAAAGTTGCATTGGTGGAATGTAGGTGCCAGGTTTTGGACAAAAAAAAAAAAAAAGACAGCTCAAAAACATGACACCATGCTTTTATTTTGCTCTTTCAGTCAATCAATCTTCCTCAAGCCAGGTTTCAAAGCTTATTCACAGATCAAAAAAAGTGTAGCATTGATTGTGACTGAGTATGCAGGAGCTTTTGTCTGTAACATCTTATAATGTAGCACTAGCATCAAGTAGCACAAAAACAAGAGTTTCTCCTAAAACGTGGCTCAAGTTTTGGTGGATGTTCTGTTTTGGGGTTTCTTTTTTGAAGGGTTGACATTGGTGAGTAGTGTTGACTGCAGGATAGGTTGCTATTGACCAGCCCAGATTCGCAGAATACCACATGGAGACACTGAAAGTATCAAACTGCTGACGCCTCAACATCACAGGCTGACTCTAACCTTCAAGTGACCAGCTCCAACAGGGCCGACATGAGGAGACTGGTTCCCCTTTCATCGCAGAGTCACGGGTCTATCTGAGCGAAAGCACAGTCAGGTCGGCTGGTAGTCATTTCTATCGAACTGCCATAAAGGACACAGAAACTCGAGTGGGCAAGAGGAATGTTTGTGTTCATCATCAAGCCAAGACATTCAATCTGTGCTCAGTCAATAGGGTGCCAGTATGAAGGCGGATGTCCTAGAACATGTTGTACCAATTCTGATTAATACTGGACTTATGTTAATTAAAAGGATAAATTACCATAAATGAGGTCCTGAGGAAATGACACATTTGAAAAGAGGATGACCACGCACTAAGCGCCGATGGTTTTATTTATCACTGACGTTTCGACCACAGTTGGTCTTGTTTAGGTCAGGATTAATGCACACGTGATGATACTTGGGTAAAAGTAATTTAGCTCTGTCTTGGCGAATGTCAACAAACCGCCATCACATGATCTCATTATGGTTTGATCGCAGGAAATGATTTAGCTATCCAAATCAGCAGCAGTAAATTTCAGGTTTCGCTGTCAGCCGTTCTCAATCCAAAACTGTTTTGCATATGCGCTACATTTTGCACCAATCTACAATCAAACAGGGAGAAAAATCAATCATAGAAGAAGCTGGGAGGCCAATTCCTCCACTGTCAGTAGCCTCAATTGACCATAATGCATTGCTGTCACGAGAAATGTTTGAGTGCAACTGTCACTTTATTTTCTTGCTCCTTTCTATGCTAACAACATCAAACCTACAGCTGAATGCAACAAGTTCAGGCTTGTTCTCTGGGGAGGTGTTGAAAGGCATTATGGGGAGTGTAGGGCATCATGAATAGACAGGCTATATATCACATTATGGCTACTGGAAATTTGTTGCACAAAAACATGCTGTCCGTTTCCCCTAAATAACTCCAAACTCACATATTGATCATAAATTAGAGTTGTCTGAGGATGGAAAAGTACGATGAGATTTGGCAAATGTTTAAGCTGTTTAACATATGCAACATCAAACTTTGTCTGACTTTTATACATCCAAATCTGTGCTCCGGTGGTTTGGCTTTTGTAAAACAACATGTTATGCTAAAAATACCTTGGAGACTTCCTATCATGAATCTGTTAGATAATCCCTGGAATTGGGACAGGCATTAATCCCCCCGCGGCTCTACGTCATGCCTCAGCTATTGGGAAACAACATTGTAAGAACCCACAACAAAACAAAGGCGACAAGCACCTAATGTGGACACCCTGAAGGAGGTGAAAGTGTGGTTTCTAGAAGGTCAGGTTTGGGGGAAGCCTTCAGCCTCAGTGAGGTGTAGAGTGGTCATGTGCTCAGAGTTAGTTTGGGGTCTGTGGGAGGAGGGAGGGTGTGTCTGCAGGGCCCTGATGCAGCACCAGAGACTTGACAGCTGTGTTTATATCTGAGCACAAACTGTGTAGCAACTAAAACAAAAGCAGACTGGAAAGCAAAAGAAACACCCTGATGAGTTCAATGAACATGGGAAAATAGATAAATTAATGGCAGATGAAGCATATGAATGCAGCGTTTGGTCCCATAGTATCCTCATCTGCATGCGGACGCCACACACAGACACAACTATTACATGTTAAGACGGCCGAACTTACTCGTTTTTCACGTATCTAGTCTCATGAAAGACCTTATCCAGCTGGATCACCGCCTGTCCTAGGAACACGTCCATCCCGATGAGCGCCCGGTGCATGACGGTGAGGACCAGCTCGTTGCTCCCGGCCGGGTAGCCGCTTCGCCCGCCGCTCTCCAGCACGCCGGGCTGCAGCTCGAACGAGCACTCCTCCCTCCACTCGGGCTCGGTAGTCTTCTCCACCACGCCGGTCGAGTATTTCTCCTTCCCCAGCTGGATGATGGTGTACACGTCGCTGGTGCCGTGCTTGCCCTTGCCCCGTAAGCCCCTGCCTCTCAACACCGTCACCTGGACGTGTGTCGGTGCCCATTTCTGGTCCTCCTCGACGGTTAGCGAGGACATGTCCTCCCCCCCCCCCTCCTCCTCCAGACAGACAGACCCAACCGCGCGCACCGTGACCAGGCGAGGCAACCGGGGAGAGGTGGTGGTGGTGTCCGCCGCTTCCTCCCTGCTCTGGGTGTGTCAGTCACATCAGCTCCGGGGTCGGCGGGCGGTGCCGCATTATGGCTGTCTGTCGCCTCTGCAAAGTTCCCGTGGTAGTCGGTTGTTTTGTGCCCTGGCTGCTCAAGTGTTTCGCAGCGCTCTGCTTCTGCGGCACCGACAGTCCCCGCACGGCGCGTCCCTGCCTCTCTTCTCCTGCCGTACGGGCCTCTCTGCGGGCAGCGACGTCACTCCTCTATCCTCCGTCTTCTGCAGGACAAGGAAGTTCAGCTCCGCCACGACACATGGGCTGCACGAACAGACACAACAACGCAAGCCTGTGCTAGAACGAAGGGTGTGATATACAGTATCTGCTTGCTGTATTATCCAACCAAGTCGACTCCACTCCTCTGAAAGATTGTAAAACTCGTCTCTGTTTGGCTATGATGTCTGTTCAGACTGCAGATCCCCCGATGGAGGCCTCTGTAGCTACAACGAGCTATAAAAACAGTCTTTTGAAAACTACATGAAAGCCAAATGAGGCTGCTTAAAGTCCTTTCTATAACATATGTAGCCTTAAATAACTCCCACAGACTTACATAACACTCCAAATCTGACTTAACATCTGCCATAGGGTTGCAAGTAATGATTATTTTAATCATCGATTAATTATATATATTTTTTTTATTATTTGTTAAAACATCCGAACACTGAAAAATGCCCATTCCAGTTTCCTATTTCCTACAATTTCCATGTTTTGTCCAACCACCAGTCTAAATCCCACAGATATTACAATTTACTATAATGTTAAGACAAGGAAAGAAGCTGGAACCAGAGAATATTTGGCATTTTTGCTTGAAAACGGACTTAAGTGATTAATTGATGATCAAATTAGTTGACTGACTAATGATTCAATCAACTAAGTATTGCAGCTCTAATCTGATAAGGCTGAAACCCAAGTCATAATTTACATAGATAACAAAGTAGAAACTGTATACATTTTCATAAAGACTGCATTTGTATTTTGAAAGGAAATTGCTTGAATTTCATTTGACAAAATAACTTCGGGTCCACTTGCTAGCTTTCAATCATTCCACTTGATCTTTGTCAGTGGATGGCGTTTGCTCGGTTGTCATGGGAATGGATCTGATGACAAGCGTGATCGATCGGTAGCTGCTATGATTTTATCCATACAACACCTTTAGGGCTTCTTTTCCATGTTGGCTTAGAGTTAAGCATTAAAGTGCAGTCCTGACAAAACACCCCCGCAACTCAAGGTCCACTTACAGGCTTTTAACTGTATCTACATGGTCTTCTTCAGCAGTCTTATTACTGTACATGCTAGCAAAAGGCTTTTGCCATCTCACAGGAACAAGAACTTTACTCGGAAAACATTTCAGAGCAACCACTGGTGATGGACGAGGATGATTTGTGATCAATCCAAGTCTTCAAGTTATTTTTATCTGGATATTTTAAAGTTGTAACAAAGACTATTACAACCTTTTATGATCCTCACCCAACAACCCAGAGGTTAAATGCTGCATCTTTACAATGCATTTACCCAGTAAACATTCGGAGCACTGTTGCCCTTTTTAAAGCCACGCCATGCTTCATATTCAGAGCTTCATGTGAAATCTGTGCCGTCCTTGTTTCTCTGAGAGTGCACTGGCGTTTGAACTACGAGCCAACTCTCCTGGTTCTGTTGTGAATGTGACAGAAATGCACTCTCCAGCTAAGCCGTTGGGCCAAATGTCCCAGACGGAGTAACTGGCAGCCATTTTTGGAGTCTTGTTATGGCTTGGCTGAGTTTAGTCTTCTCTGTCTGAGAGCAGACAGTCCACACATGATGATCAGATAACAAATACACATTAGTGCTTTGCTCAAAGGCTTTTTGGCAGGGGAAACAACATTTCACAATAAAACTAAGATTCTGATCGCTTCACTATAATCAGTTTTGTCTACCTAATGGTTATAAATATATATATAAATCCATATCTAAGATCCTTTAACCCCATATGCTCTCACTCTCTCTCCCTCTGTCTGAAACAACAATACACCAAAACAATCTAATTGGATAAATAGCACTACAGGTCCATATGTATTTTAGATTTTTTGGGGGGTGGAACTGTCCCTTTAAGGGGAATCTGTGATGCTTAATATGTAGCCATTGGCACCATTTTCTTGGTCAGCACTGCAGGCAGAATTTTTCCAGACCAAAGCACCAATGGTCATGACATTAAGTCAACCACATTTGAAATATACCCGGCTGATATTTTTGGCACATCCTGTTTTCACGTGATGGTTTCACTATATTAGATGTTTCCAGAACACGACAGCAGATTATCTCACATTGCAGCATTATTAAAAAAAAAAAAAAAAAAAAACTTCCCTAGGCTGTAAAGTTAACTTTGCCATATTAATGTAGAACAGATGCAACTGTTTGCCACATGTATTTAATTGCTTGTAGTAGTGTCCTTGTGGTTGCTCATGTCATTTGTCAAGCTGTTTGCTGTCTTTGACTCAGTACTTGTGCCTGTTAAGTCGTTTTAAATTCTGGTTTCTTTTATCTTTTGCACACTAGTAGTATTCATATCCTTCCCTTTTGTTCTGTTTTTGTCCCTCCTTCACTGTTGAGACCCTGTTTGTCTCTTACCAGCTGTTATTGTGAAGAAGAATTTGTTCCCAGTTGACTTGCCTACTTTAGTCTGACTGAACTTACTTGAGTGAACGGCCTTCACTATACGTCACATCCCAGTTTATTTATTCAGTCTGCCAGGCGGCCTACAAGGGATCCAGGTCTCATCAGCACCCATCGCATACATTGCTAACAGTGAATAATACAGTTAACTGGGAATAGCTCTCACCTTAAAACAGAAGCCACCACAGAGGCCTGGGGGGGGGGGTTATGATCTTCGAGTAAAAGTGATTGAAGTTTATGATTGTGCGCTGCCACGCTTCCATGCTGATGCCAAGATTAGCATGCATGCCGGTATCTTCATTAGAGTTAATTAGTGATGAATCACCCTCATGCATGAATCATACATCAATAGCCTTATTTTACACATGATCCATGATGATGAAAAAACTGAAAAATAGGAAAGCATGGCAAAAACAGCATACTGTCAGTATTTTAGAAACCCCCCAAAATTTCACAAATCATGTTTTCAGGGGAGCTCATGTCTTATTAAGAGGAGCCAAGCTCCCCCCCGGCTCCCCTGTAGTTCACGCCCTGTATTTATTGACAAACAAGTTAAAGGAATCATTAATTTAGGTTAGCGGTAGTTAGTAGGTTAATTTACCTACAGTAATGGAATTTAATATCCTTCCTATAGTAGATGTGGATGCACATGTCTGGAAGCAAAGCAGCATCTCAGGAGCAATTTGAGACATTTTCACCACCTTGTCCAAGGACATTCACTGGCCAATGCTCCGCGTTTAAGAAACTGTAAGGAATGTTTTATCATTTACTTTTGTAAAGATTTCAGATGTCCAGTCTTTGAGCTCAATGCTATTTTTTTTTAAAGCATATTGAAATTATGCTTAGGCTATATAAGAACAACTAATGAATTCATGAATCGGTTTTCTTTTGTGACCAACAAATGTTTGACTACATTTTGGTAGAAATATTGACAAATCAAAGAATCTCGCACACAAAAACACGGTTATTTGCCAAGGGAGCCAAAGTTGGATATCACCTTATTTGTGCGGAGGTAATTCATACACACTAAAATACTCATAATTCCTCCAAGAAGAAATACAAGAATACAAAAAAATAATACAGTAATTCTAAATAATAATACACTTTACTATATTTTATGCTAAACCTTAAATGCACAGCGCATTTTAAAGAAGAGTTCATGTGCTTCCCATGGGAAGGTAAACATGTCAGCTCGTGTAATCACATATATGTCCCTCTCACTCTAATCTGTGTGAATGCTAACGTTACCTTTAAAACGCATAATGTCTCCATGTATCCAGATGTAAAACAAGCTAGCTAGTGGTTAGCCTGCCAAGAACTTAGGAAGGAATTTACACACAAACCTAGAAATGGATTTCTGAACAGCCAGTGCGGCCGCATCCAGACCCTCAGGAAGGGAGTTCCAGAGCTGCAAAGGCCCGGCCACCTTCGTCTTCTTGAACTGGGATTCAACAATGGCCGGAGGAGCTACCAGAGGGTCTGTGGTCTGGGCTCATATATGACCTGGAGCTGACCAATGAAGCTCTTAATAATCAATATCTTAAAAATCAACTGTGAAACGGAGTGGTAACCCGTGAAGAGAGGTCAGGACAGGGGCAATGTGGAAAGCGCTAGTCACCGAAACAGGTGGGAATAGCTTGAAGGAATGGTTTGGCAACTAACGTTACGTTTGTAACCTAGGGCAAGCATAAAGTCTGAAAACGGGTAAAATATCAAGCCTGATTCTGTCCAAAGGTAACAAAATCCATCTACCGGCACCAATTAACACGTAATAGCTCGTTTGCTTAGCTAATCCGTGTAAAAACGAAAACTCGCCGTTTTAAGGGGTTGCGTGTCGGACTATTTCCTTGTTCGGGGCCGTTGCCAGGCAACCAGCAGAGATTCCAGGAAGTTACGGCGGAAGTTAGCGTTGTAATTAACGGGAAAATATAGTGGTGGTAGGCGTATTTATAGATATACATACATGGGCCTATTGAGCTCCTCATCTAATTCCCCGCCAGAAAGCGAATATTTCACCCAAAATGCCGAACTTTTTGCTTTTTTAAAAGTTTCTCATACCAGCTCTGAACTGGGACAGACTGGTTTTGCAGTCAGTACTATGCCCCTCACTAGCCTACATTAACTACAAAACAACCTGAAATTGACACTCATTCCTCTGAGGGACTTGAAGGTCTTCTTTTACGTTTAATAGTATGTGTGAATGTGTTTGTCACTCGTGGTGTGTGTACTGGTAATGGCTGCTTTCTTGTGATGTTTCATAAGCCTATTTAATTTGTTCTCGGTTCTCTCTTGCAAAAGGAGGGTTTCCTGAAAAGCTCAAAACTTAACTACACCTACATCAAACAGCTACACACATTCATAATCAAAAGCTTCCTGTGTAGCTCACTGAGCAGCTCCTCTAAAGCAACTTTAGACAGAGTCCCATGCACAAAAGCAGAGCCCATACTTGTGCCCTAATTTCAAAGTGACTGTCATCCAATCAGATGCCAGCTTTCCCCTTAACCTTTTCTCTACTGCTGCCCGCATATGAAATATTACTTTATGGGCCAATTTGTGCTGACAAGAAGAGGATTTTCTTTCTTTGAGGGTATTTTGACAGAGGCACTTGAGATTTTCCACTCAGGTAAAGACCAAGTAAACAGACTGGCTCTGAAGTGGCGACCAAGGAGAGGGAGGCAGCGTGGGCCACTTGACAAATCTTTGTCTCCATGAAATCTGAAGTGCAGGGAGAGGTTTTAGTCAACAGGGAGGCTGAAAATGTGGGTGATTATTTAAGTATTTCTGACTAAAACTGCTCTTTCCCTCTCATTTCTTTCCTTCAACAAAGCTCCACAAACACTGACTTCATCCTTTCTGTCCTCTCACTGGTGTATTTCCACCTCCAACAAGTACTTAATATCTGCTGCACAAAGAGAGAGATTGCTAAAATAAAAGCAAAGAAAAGTTTTTAATGAGAAGAATGGATTTGGATTGTAATATTAAGCATGATCTGACTACCTTTTTTTTTTGTTTTTAGTTAGGTTTTATTTGCTAATTGTTCATTATAGTTTTCTCATCATTAATTGTACTTTTACCTTTGTGATCATTATTTTTATTTCTGAGTTCTACTTGCAGTCTCTGTTGCACTGTCTGTATTTATATATACATATATAAATATATACATTTCCTTTTGATTTAATTGTGTTGGATTACTAACGGTACACTAACAATTTAAGTGGGATGGGGCTCGGTTGGAGCAGGGAAATATGGGGGGGGTTGCAATATGCTCATCCAACTGTATTTGCCATCTGTTGCACTTTGCATACCTCTTAAATACCAACAAAAATAAAAAGAATGTTATGACTCCCACACGTCCAGTTTATCGCCTCCCGGAAAATGTAATTTGTCCACTGTGGTCACATTATTTTAGCTACCAGGAGTCTGTGCATAATGTTTCATAGGAAGTTAATTTTAGTGGCGGCAGTAATGAGGTTTTAGAATAAATTAGTTTTGAAGGAGCTAGGAATGCAGGTGTCAAAGCGAAGGTTGTGATTTCTTTGAACTGAGAAAAATAAATCAAATGTGGATGGAAAATGGCTCTGATTAATGGTCCAATCGGAGTTTTATGGAATTTCTGTGAGTTGGAAGATGCTACAGAAATATTTTAGCGTTGCCAAGATGGAGTTGTTTTGGCTGTGGAAAGATGTGATTTTGGCAGAGTGATGAAGCAGGTTTGGTTGGTAGAAGTCCAGATATGTTAGTGTGTCCTGCAAGCAGTCAGGGCAGCAGGCCGGCGTCATGGTTGTTACATCCGGACTTGCCTCAAACAGCATTAGCAAATAAATCTTTAATGTCGTGTTTTCACCTTACTCGGCCCGCCAGCTGGGTGGGAGTTTGCTGCCAAGGGAAATATGGTACATTTGAAAGAGATTAGAATTGTTGAGTGAATTTAGTGTATGCCCGTTCTGTGTCTGTTTTTATACAGTCTATGGTCTAAAAGGAAATAACTTATAAAAAAAACACAATATGCAAAAGCGTTTGAGCTCGATTACATCATATAAATCCTTTTGCTCTATTCATGTAAATGGAAATGCAGTGAATGTGCAGGAGTGGCTGTCACGCTTTGCATGAATTGTGAGGGCCAGCTCAGCGTTTTGTTTACCCATAGACTGTAGAAAAGGTTTTACCCGCACAGACGAGAGTTTTGATGGACACTTGGAAGTCCGATAACACCCGAATTGCTTGCAGGTTGTTTTTCTCCCGTCTTTCATTCTTCATCATCTTTCTTTCCCTGCTGCATTTCTGTAAACACAAGTTTGCAGTCAGAGGCACTGAACATGGGTTGCACAGATACCAGCTGAGGCGTACAGCGCCCTCTGTTGGGCATCACAGGCACCAATTCACTACTACTGTTGGGCTTTTTCTCAAACAGTGGTGGAGGAAGTATTCAGATCCTTTCATTAAGTTAAAGTACTAATGCCACACTGTAAAACGAGTTAAAGACCTGCATTGAAAATGTTACTTAAGTAAGAGTATACAAGTATATATAGTAAGTAGGAAAATGTACTTAAAGTATTAAAAGTAATTTCCTGCCAATTGACTAATTGATTAATCAACTAATCGTTTCAGCTGTGCTAGTGTATACTGTTAGGTACTTAAATTCATAACCAAACATCATATTTTATAAGCTCTTTGTATGCTTTGTAAGCAAAAATCTTAATTCGTAAAGTAACTAGTAACTATGGCATGCAGAAAATTGTAGTGCAGTAAAAAGTACAATATTAGCCTCTGAAATGTAGTAGAGCAGAAGTAGAAAGTGGTATGAAAAGAAAAGACTCAAGTAAAGCACAAGTACCTCAAATGTGTACTTAGGTACAGTACTTTTGTTAAAAATGTACTAAGTTACATTCCACCACTGGTCTTAAACTGAGCACAGAGAAGCTTTCTAGTGTGAAACTCTGCACATACATGATTCTGCACAGTGAGGGTCAAACACCCAAGTGACGTAACAACACTTAAAACACATTTTTGAGTGGAGAGGGACAGGGTTAATTGTCAATTAATCGTTTAATCATTAAAATGTCAAAAATAAGGACAAATGCCCCTCACAATTGGCCAGAACCTGAAAGTGACATATACAAATTGACCAGCAGAATTGTTGATGGCTCATTTTCTGTTAATTGTTTCAGCGCCACTGTTTAAACAGACGTTTCCCTTTGACATTATTCTTGTCAACTCTGTTTCAAAAGTCAAGAAAAAACTTTCAGTCTTCATTTTTAAGCCAATGCAGAAGAATGCAATGAAGAAGTCCTTAAAGTGCTCGGAGAAATTTAAATTTCAACATCAACAATTCCATTTCTGAAGAAGATCATGTGATGCAGAACAGCCACTAACGGACCCTGTGAAGAGATTGTATCATTTTCCATGTGACGGTGCCAAATTGCATATTATTTACTAATGCTCCACGGACCAATAAGAGGCTTTAAGGCTGCCTAACATCCCTCGACGTCCTCTAATCACACGAGAGACAAAACCTATTTGAGAGCCATAAAGGCATCTAACAGGCTCTAAATGAGGGGCTGAAATGTTTAGCAATATTTTCTTGCAAACTAATCTGTCTAATTAAGATATTATCCGCAGCCAATCATGAAGTCGACAGAGAGATTTCTATAGAAAGCCCTGTGAAGAGATCAACGCAGAGTTTAGGGCCTCATCAAAGAGAGATTCCTCATCTATTCTGGGAGGTGAGCTGTCAATCATCCCCTCGTCAGGCTCACAGATTCATATCGGATCCTGACACCAACAGCTGTTACATAACCACAGCTAATCCACATTTAAGATGGATATACACGCACACATATAAACGCACACTCTGGTAGACAATAAGGGCCAGCAGCTGCCACACACACACACACACACACACACACACACACACACTTTCTGTGGAGCCAAGAGAAACAGATAGACGAAGGCCTGAGGTGGATCCAGTTCAAGCACCGGAGTGCAAATGGCCTACTTAGAGTTTAAACTGGGTAATTAGAAACCTAATCAGGGCTCACTTTCCCACCACTGATGAACGTAATGAAATGCTCCTGTCCTCGTACAGGACACTCACACCAACACAGATTCTCGGGGGCCCCAAAACCAGCTGTGACTGCCTGTAAACACACCTCACATCACGACATGTCAACAGAGGAGATTCGAACACGATTCAGCAAGAACTCACGCCACATTTAGAAGATTTTTCAGTCTTACACTTTAAGTAAATGCTACCATCTTTTATGCATCAGATGGTTTACTCAGTTCCAGCATGTCTCAAGAGTGGTACTAATTGATACTACTAATATAATAATAATTGATTATGGAGAATGGAACCTTATTGTCCACCAGAGTGGAAAACTGTCTTTGGCTCACCAAAACATAAAAGCAGCACAGGATGGAACACAGCTCACTCGGCTTCATCTGGGGCTTCCCAATCATTTCGCTTTATATCTTTAAACCCATGCACTTGATACACTACACACCGCCTCATTAGTTCATTTGTTTGGTAGTTTATTTAACATGAGCAATGCAACAGATGTAAAGTATATGTGCATACCATCTAGTGGAAGCTTATTTGCAGGCAACGGTTAGGCTTTTAAATTCAGGCTAAAGCAACTAAACAAGCAAAAGTGTAGAAAAGATTCAGGATAAAAAAACAACAGAATAAATTCAGTCGTAACAATTTACTATAAGTCTCCATTTTTCACCATTCATATAAACATTTAAATGATTTATAACACACTTTAAAGTAGTTGTAAGCAGATATAAGTGTTTATTAATGCATTTCTCAACAGCTTATACAGATAATGAGTTACAAAATCATATAACACAGTTGTTATTGTATAAAATATGCCCTCATACAAGAATTTATAATTGTAGAAAATACTGCACAGTAATAAGCACTTGAAAATGTCTGTGTTGCTGCTTACAACTACATTATATTGTGTTATTACCCATTTATTAAATGTTTACATACAGCTTATACACTCTAAAGAGTAAGGTGTTACTATTAAACCATTTTTAAAAGTGTATTAGGTACACCTAGCTAAAACTAATGCAGTCTAATACAAGTACTACTCTACTAATACAGTCCTGCTATAAATCCTCCCCTCATGAAGGTTGCGATGTTCAGTTTTTCCCTCACTGATATAAATGGGGTTGGCAAACTAATAGAAGCCCCTGTCGGTATTACGCCACATGAATGCACACCCTCCTGTCTGTCATATTAAACTGCTGGTGAGCAGCAGCTGTTACTAGGCCGTGAGCACTGGTGATACTGGTGTTACTGGGATTTATGTGAATCCAAATATTTGGACTGTGTGGAGGAGATCAGGTATCTGAGGTTCTATAATGAGTTTTTATCTGGACTGAACAGATCCAGAGAGGAGCTCCCAAACTAAGCCAAACCCTTCTGAGTAAACGCCTGAGTAAGACGTTCAGTCAGCAAACATTTCAGGTCAAGAGAGATCATTGCTTTTTATATGGCCTCTATGAATTTTGCTCAATGATCTACCAGCAGCTAAATAGGGCGAAAAGGGCAGATTTATTTCTGACACTAAAGTATATCAGGTGTTTAGCTTTCATCTTCTGAACAGTGATTTTTTTTTTTTTTGTAGCTGTGTGGAAAAATGCATTGAATCTATAGTGGCTCTGTCACTGATATATGGGAGGTTAATTGTTTTTTGTACATATATTCCTATATTGGGATTGCACAACAGTTAGTTCAACCTCCACAACATTTAGTCATTTGTGCACACCATAGTAGCAGTTTCTCATTCCTTCCAACAAACTGCAAATGCTTTTGGACATTCATCAATTGCTTTCATACAACTCTATGCTGTTTTATAACATTATCATTTGCTCGTGTCATGTCACTCAAAATTAACTATACTTGTGAATGCTGAATAGTCATTCCATATAAAACTAATAGTCCTCATTTCATTGCTTGAGTCATTACTAGTTGTCAAAATCTGTCAAGCAAATTTTATACATTTTTTTAAAATCTTTTTTTTTCCGGAAAATGTCTCCTAAATTTACAGTTGTGCACAGCTCTACCCAAAGGGAGTTTGTTGTAAATAAGGGTGTATTTTTTCTTTTGCACAATGCTGTGAACACATTTTAATTGCAAAGGGCATATGCAGTAAAAATGTGAAACATACATATTCAGTGTCTTGTACTCAGTTACCACACTAAATACAGTAATGTGTAACTTTACAGTATTTTTCAAATGGCTGTACAAATAGTATATAGTGCTGTCTTGAGCATTTTCGGGTAGTGTCACCAAGATCTATCCATTTTGAGCAAGTGACAGCTTTTGCAGGTTATCAACTAGGTTTTGCAGTTTGTACTAATTGTTTTGAGAACTGCACTAACTGTTGTGCACATGTAAATAGTGATGTGAGAAGTGCACCAATGCGACTGAGAAAACCTGTAAATAAAGTTACAAAATATAAACCTGTAAGCTACCACGTCCTCCTACAGAACATCCCTTCTGCCTTGGTTGACATTGGTCACTCAGCCATTTTCATATAACATCCAAATTATGGACGCTACGTCGCTATGGACAAAAGTGTTTGCAAAATGAATAAATGCAATGTGACAGATATCCAGACAGACAGATAGATAGATAGATAGATAGATACTTTATTTAATCACATAACTTGGCCACACAAACACAAAAGGATTACTAAATGAAACTGGTGTTAGTTATATATTTTAACAACTAAGGAAACTTAGAGAAGTTTGGATGCATGTTTTTTGTTCGCCCATCTTTTGTTATCCTTGTTTTGTAGCCTACATCTTTTTCTTCCTGTAAACTGTTCCTGTGTTGGTACACAGAACAAACTGGAGTCAAATTCCTCTTACGTGTGCGCACGCGTGGCCGATAAAGCTGATTCTGATTGGTAAAGAATTCGGGCAAAATAACATTTAAATTAATCAGATAAAACTGATACCGAGAAATCGTGTCACGTTCAGTGATTCATTTTCCCAAAGTGAGGTAAACTGAGGGTAGATATGATTCATTGCTGATGATAAATGTGCTGTAAAGTCGCATGTCCGACAGCCCCTGAACACACCGTGTGCGGGCCGCGGCGGCCCGACGCGCCGCGACACTTGCGGTGAACAGCTGGCTAAGTGCGGCGTGTTTTTCTTTGCGGGCTCAGTGATAAGGTGTTGGTTTACCAGCTCTGGGGATGTGGGCTCTGCCTTTGTGACGCTTAACCAGAGACTTAGTGCTCTTTGTCCGATTTATATTTTAATTATCTGCTAAACTGCGGCTGAGGGCCACGTGGGAAAGACCTGAGAACTGACCTCAGCAGCTGTCAATCATCCAGCAATATTCATGTCTTGTTTATATGTCTTACTAACACACACACACACACACACACACACACACAGACACACAACATTGTACATAAAATATATACAAAAATACAATATTACAGCTTTTCTCAGTGGCTTTGGTGCACTTCTCACATCACTACTTACATGTGCACAGCAGTTAGTGCAGTTCTCAAAATAATTAGTACAAACTGCAAAACCTAGTTGATAACCTGCAAAAGCGTGTCACTTGCTCAAAATGGATGTACTATTTGCACAGCCATTTGAAAAATACTGTAAAGTTACACATTACTGTATTTAGTGTGGTAACTGAGTACAAGACAATGAACATGTATGTTTCACATTTTTCCTCCATATACTCTTTGCAATTCTAATTTTTTCACAGCATTGTGCAAAAGAAAAAGGGCGTATTTTTTCTTTACAACAAACATAAACTCCCTTGGGCAGAGCTGTGCACAACTGTAAACAATATTGCAGTACATATTGGAACTGAACATACAACATAAATAGTAATGTGATCAATCATGCACATCCAGACGTTCCTCTCTGTCTGGCCACATAATTTCATCTACATCACAGCGAATATCATCTCTTGCAATGCAGCAATGAGGAAGGTATCTCCTCGGGTGGCGAATCCTCCCTCTGCAGGACTCTGCTGTGATGTCATCACATGCTGCATCCATGGCCACTAGCAGGGCCATTTGGGCATGTGGATGCCGGTCATATACCTTCCACCTCCAGGAAGAGAAAAACTCCTCTATTGGATTTAGGAATGCTGAGTAGGGAGGGAGATATTCCACCAGCATCCTGTCATGTGCTGCAGACCACTGTCTGACGACAACTGAGTGGTGAAAACGCACATTATCTAAAACATGCTTGCTCGGATGGTCTCCAGTTAGACCCCTCTCCTTCCCAGGGATTATGTCCCTGTTAGGAGTGTCTAAAAACGTCAGCAGATGTTGTGTGTTGTATGGACCAAGACGGGGGATATGGGTGAGGACACTGTTTTCTGAGATGGCTGCACACACAGTAATATTCCCTCCTCGTTGGCCTGGGACATCAAAGGTTGCGCTCTCTCCAGTGCGATTCCTTTCACATCTTCTACCTTTTGCCAGATTGAAACCCGCCTCACAAAGGTATATGAATGTGTGCAGCGGTTCCCTGGCCTCCAGCTCCAGTACATGCTTTATTACAGAAGAGAACAACTTTTCCTGTGTTAACATAATGCATTTTGGACAACATATTGTGCAGTATGTACTGTGAATACACATACACAGAAGTGTCATGTAAGTGTCGTGCATGACACTACACAAAGTAAACAGTCTACAGCACTGAACATTAGAATATGCATAGAACACGTACATGTTTTACCTGTACATACTGGTGGCGGATCTCGTTCAAATGCCACATTGTACAGTTGTTTCATACGCATTTCATTCCTCTTGAGCACTCTGTCAACTGTAGCAAGTGAAACAGATTCAACATTCCCAAAGATGTTGTCATCCTCTATAACAGCCCTTTGTATCTCTCTCAACCTTATGGCATTGTTTGCAATCACCATTGCACAAATGGCTTCCTCTCGTTGCGGACTAAAAAGGGGCCCTCTTCCACCTCTGCAAGGTTGTCTTGCAATCCTGTGTGGTGCAGAGTAAAATTACAGCAAATATGGCAAATCTTTACTGTAACACTACTGTACACTACAATACACTAAATGTGTGATGCAGTAAAGCTGTACGTCTACATGTAAAATGTACAGTGACAATTTCTTGTCCCACTGCAAGCTTCATGTAAGACAAAATGACAGTGGTGCAGTGCAGATTGTTTAGTGCTGAATTACTGTCCATTTATACACACCTGTTCCCCCGACGAAATGTTTGAATAATTGAATTTACAGTGGTTCTCCCAACATTTGGCTGCACCCTTCGACCAGCCTCAGCCATTGTGAGGCCGTGATTGACAACATGATCCACAACTGTAGCCCTGATTTCATCAGAGATCCGCCTATGTACTTGCCGTCTTCTTCCTCTTCCCCTGTTTTGTCCCCTTCACCTTCCTCCCCGCACACCCTCACCCCTCTTCCACGAGGCTGACCTTCCATTTCTGTGTCACAATATTGGAGAAATGGTACACACTATGTCCTGCTTGGTTCATATATGCTTGTAAAGTGGGGGTTTATGGGATTCAGCTCTCACAGTGATTGTAGAGAAGTGTCTTATCATTGGTTGCAACTAATGCTTCTCATCAGTGAAGGTTGAGATTCACCTGAGAGACATTTTCAGGAAAAAAAAGATTTAAAAAAATGTGTGAAATTTGCTTGACAGATTTTGACAACTAGTAATGACTCAAGCAATGAAATGAGGACTATTAGTTTTATATGGAATGACTATTCAGCATTCACAAGTATAGTTAATTTTGACTGACATTACATAAGCAAATGATAATGTTATAAAACAGCAGAGAGTTGTATGAAAGCAATTGATGCATGTCCAAAAGCATTTGCTATTTGTTGGAAGGAATGAGAAACTGCTACTATGGTGTGCACAAATGACTAAATGTTGTGGAGGTTGAACTAACTGTTGTGCAAATGTAAATAGTGATGTGAGAAATGCACCAAAGTGACTGAGAAAAACTGTAAATCAGATCTTTATTTGGTTCATTTCATTTTCAAACTAGGTGATGTAGCTGTTTAGGTTTCTAATACAGATTCCTCTAAATCATTATCAAGTGGTCATCAGTTCGGTGAAAGTAACTTTGCATTTGACGCCATCTGTTGGTCATGAAATCCATCTCAAAAGACTCAAGATGTTGTCAAAGATCTGCATTTTCTCACCTCTCAAAATGCCATTTTAAGAAATTAAAGACACAAAATCCATCTTGATCTGGCTCCAAATTTCAATTTCTTAGAAAAGAAAGAAACATAAAAATAAATCCTCCTCGTTTCCCTTTGGTAATCTTCCAGGACATGAAGTTGGACGTACATTGTATTATTTAGGGGCAAATCTCCAGTGGTGGAAGAAGTATTCAGATACTTTACTTAAGTTAAAGTAACAATAGGCCTACCACAATGTAAAAATACTCCATTACAAGTAAAAGTCCAGCACAAGTTAAATAAAAGAACAAAAGTATACTAAGCCAAATGTATTTAAAGTATCAAAGTAAAAGTACTCGTTATGCAGTAAAATGTCCCCTGTGACTGATATATATTCTATCTGACATTGTTAGATTGTGCTGATGCATCAACGTGTAAGCGGCATTTTACTGTTGAAGCTGCTCGAGGTGGAGCTGGTTAAGATACAGTTGGTAGTTTAGTCCGGTGGTTCCCAACATCTGGGTTGTGCCCCTCCAAAGGCTCAGAAGCTAAATCTGTGGAGTCATGAGACAATTAGATAATAGACACATGAGATTATCTATTTAGATTCATAGACGATGAAATGGGACAAGGGGCTCCAAGTGCTTTTTTAGTATGGAGCCGCAGGCCGAAAGGGCTGAATCTTGAACAATGTTGTTAATAAGCGTAAATGTTGTCATGTCTAATCTTAATCTGAAAAGGTACTATAGCTGTAAAATGAATGCAGTGGGGTAAAAAGTGCAATATTTCCCTCTGAAATAGGGTAGCAGTATAAAGTAGCAGAAAAATAGCCATGCTCAAGTAAAGTGCAAGTACCTAAAAAATGTACTTAAGTACAGTACTTGAGTAAATGTACTTAGTTACTTTCTCCCACGGCAAATCTCTGATCCAAACATATCAAAATGTGCCTTTTCTGTTATTATGGTGGGTACAATTACAGCCTCCAGGCATATTGTGAGAGATAAAATAATTCATGTGCCTTATTTGAAAGAAATGGGTGAATGTGATGGTAGAGACATCATCCTTTGACCTCTATAAAATATTAAATATATAAAAGCCGGTGAAGTGTCTGTTTAGATTACAAGACTTCTTTTTATTTTCTTGGGGACTGGGTCTCTCTCTCCTGTATGTGCAACTTATTTTGACTTATTGTTCTTGTTTATCATTGCACACATCCTTCATACTGTGAACGTGCACATTCTTTGATCCTCTTTTTATTTGAAGACAGATATTTTTTTTTACAAATTTCTTTAGTGTGAATTTCTCGTTTATATTTGTGTTACTTGACTTTGGCAGCCCTTGTTTTGTCTTTTCTCTTACTATGTTTAATGTGACTGTTGTGATGCCAAAACACCTTGACTGTGAAAACCTACTTAGCAATAAACTGATATCTGATTCACATTTTTTTTTATGTCCCACAGCATGTCTTGTAATAGTGTCCACTGATGTAACCCTGAAATGATATAACGTACAAACCTTTTCCTAAAAATAATTATCTATAAAACTAACAAATACAACAGAACATAGATATATAACAGAACATTATGCAGGCTGTAATTTATTATAATGGTGCATGAATTTTTATAAATTGAACCATTTCTTTCATTCCCTTGCCCTCTTTTGCTGTTACTTAATACATTTCTGCCACATACGACCAACAATCATCTCAGTTGCAGCTAATGGAGATCAAAATGGGGGAAGCAAAGACGAGAAGAAAAGGAGATCTCAGTCTCCAGCTCAGAGGAAGCCTTCTCCTGCCGTCTGCTTGTCTGTGGTGAATATTAAGCGATGGCCGGATGATTTGTCCTTGTGTTTGTCCTCCTCTGATACTTCCTCTCTGGGCGTCACATCCCACATGAAGAGGCTAATCTGCTCCCAGCGGGGGCTCCTCCCAATGAAGAGCTGAGAAAAAAACACTCAGACACACGAGCTATTGTCCCCGAGTCCATACAGGCCAGTCAGCCTTTTACGTCGGCAGAGAGCACAGATCTCACAATATTTAAGATATTATGTGCTAGTTTGGCGTTGTTGTAAAAGCAGTTCTGTACCTTCATTGTGCCGTCGTTTAGATGAAATAACACCAAACTAACTTTAAATCAGTCATAACAAAATCAGTGAAGGAAGGCATACAAAACATGGGAATATGTTGCTATGTTCGAACATTTCATATCAAAATAAAATCTTTCCAAGTACAAAAGGATTCATATCCTGTGCAGGGCAATGAAACAAAAATCAAAATGAAATCAAAATGAGACAAACACTCACAGCTGAAACCGACGCGTGTGACATTTTTGGATGGAAAAACCCCAAAACATCTCCACACAATTAGGAAAATGGCTGTTGAAGATAAATATTTTTAGGTCTATTGTTGTGTTTGATCACTTCATTCCCCCTGTAAATCATACAAAACATGAAAATATGTTGCTAGATTTCACCATTTCATGCCATAAAAAATCCTGCGTATGACCCCAAAAGACCCCCCAAAAATGGTGCGTGCATTTTTGTGTGGCTTTCTAGACTCATTGCACCGATCGTGAAGAGTGAAGCGCATTTTAGACGACAAAGCAATTCATTTCCGCACCAGCACCAGCCTCAAAAGACCAGTGCAATACAGTTACAAGAACGAGGATCTTTGTAGGAAAGCTAGCAACATTTTCTGGACTGGAAAAGCCCTCAGTACCATCCCAAGCACCCAGAAATAAATGCAACAAGTTTACATTTGTTCTCTGGGCAAAAGGCAACCTGGGAAATGTAGTAAATGTAAAATAGTACATTGCTAACTACATTAGAAGTAGATGAGGTTGGAAGCATATACAGGAGAAGGTAAGTTGTAAAGCAGCTTTAAATACACAGAACGAGAAAGGGAGCTTGTAGAGGACGAGTGGCCTCCCTGCAGTCTTTAAGGGATTGAACTAATACAGTGGAACAAAAGAGAGAAGCAGATCTAAAGTGGAGCGAGCAGGGCGAGTTTAACGGGGCCCGTCTGACTGTTTGATGTCCCCGGGGAACGCAGAAATCATGTAAGCCCCCTGTAATTTACTGTTTGGAGTTGCCTGGGTAGGGTTAATTCCCATGAGGACCATCTCCCAGTGTTTTTATAAAGTCAGGATTTGTAAAGCTGCTCTCGTTGACCCCCTGCAGGTCATGAGGGCAGAAGAGCAGCGTGACCCTCCGCAGGACTGAGCATGAGTGTGTGTGTGTGTGTGTATAAGAGAAATGTCTGGAAACCCTTCCCATACAGGGAATAACAATTCTTTTAGGCGTTCAAGGAACAATCTGTGACATTTTCATGGAAGTAAATGTCTCCTTTTGTGACTCGCTGATCAATAAAACACAAAAGAAACTAAACTTGAAGCCGTGAACGTGCATTAAAGCGTTGTCGCTGGTAAGTCTTTGTCTGGTTGATCTTTCCCACCAAAATTGTTGTGTCCTCAGTAAGTAGTGTCATTTACTTTACAGCAACAGCGACTTGTTTGGAATATATAGAGGAAGAGCTGGGTAGTTGGCATGAGTAGAAACAGTCACCCAGGCTAAATAGGCAGAGCGTATAGAGCATCACCTACAGAACCTTAAAGTTCATCAAGATAAAAATCTAAGGGAAAGATGTCACAGTTCTGTCAAAGCTGTGAGGGCAGAAAACACTAAAACATGCTATACATGGCACCAAAAAACCCACTTTAACTACCATTTTAGGAATCTTGTAAAAACTTGTAAAAAAGAAAAAGGGATTTTCTGCACACTGCTCTTACATTCTAGACATTTGATGAATGTATTCTTGGGCGTGGGAATTTCCTTTAGTATATATATGAGAATATTGAGCACCTCTTTGACTCCCATGCATTTGAAATACTGGATGTGCATGTCTTTTTTTGAAGCAAAACGGCCTCTGACAGTGGAAGTCATTCATTCTGTCAAGCTTCGAATTGGAAAAGAATAGAAATTGGAGCCACGATCACGGTGATGTTTTATGTCATTTTTTTTTGTGTGAAAAACTCTTCTCTATTCTCTCTGTTGCACATCTTCTATATTAAGTTAGTGTTAAAAATACCTATAAGCCATTAGCATAAAATCAGGCATCGCACTTTTTCCAGACTTTAATCAACTGTCCCAACAACGAGTTCAACCAACAAGTCCTCTAAACTCATTAAAGACTTTTGAAAGCCTGGAACAATGCCAATATTCTCCAGTTGAAGCTTCACATTTTGTGGCATTTTCACTATAATAATATGAATAATAATGATACAGTCAGGGAGAGTGCTGGCAGCGAAGCGGGATCGGGGACCACCATCAGGGAGCTCCAGGGTCAGGTCTGCTGGGCCACCAGTGTTTTTATAGTTACCTTTTGTGATTATTATTATGAATATCCTCTCTGTACTGTTATTACCGTGTTTCCAGGAGTTTCATGTAGTTTAATGTGATTTGTAATTGTGTTTATTGTGATATTGATCCAGATTTGGGTTACCCCACCCAGACAACTGATGACTTTTGAGAGGCCAAATCAGGGGAGGTCCAAGATATTTCTGGGCCTTTAGCTTAGTAGGGGCCTAAAACAGTAAATACCTAGACACGACGGTGGCCTCAGATCATGTCTGGGACCCCTGTATCCTCATCCTAAGCGACCGCCATGCTACTCTGCACTTTTCCCATGATCCTTCACGGCAGGCCAGTCTGTCTCAGTCTGACCTGCCTCCGTCCCGTTCCCTCGACTCTGAGGGCGTCCAGACGTGCCCGAGGATTCACGGCGGTTCTTAACTGTCACGGTCAACTCCCCGACTGCAGGAGAAAGAGAAGGTCGGGATTACGAGGGAGTGTTTGCTCTCGGAGGCCCTCTCTAACCTTCAACCTGCCCTCGAAACTGACACACTGACCGCTGCTATTGATGCAGTCATGACCGCCCCCCCCCCCCCCCATATCCATTGTGAGAGTATTATGTATGTATGTATGTATCTCATTCTTTTATCGACAAGAGATGTTTATATTTAACATTAGCATCAGCAAACAGCAGCGTTTGGTCAAATTAATCCTCATCTGTTGCACTTTTTCAAGGCAAAAACATGCAGTTTCTTGGCGTGATTACAAGCGGTTGGATCTGACGTTAATGTGTATTTCATGAATAAAGCTACATATGTCATCTAATCTACACTTGCTGAGGTTGTTGTATCTCTAAAACCTTTCGGCATTAAGAATTGACAAAAGAATCCCGGCCACTGCCCTTATTTTTGCGTTAACCAGCAGCAGTTTAACAGCGTTATGTATGCATGTGATGACCAAGTATTGAATTGAATGTTTGTAATTGTCATTCAAGATGAAACCAGCTGATTTGGATGTCCTTTAATGAAAGTGTTTTCTTATCTTTTGAGTTGATAGTTTATTTGGTTCAACAAATAGTTTTTCAGTACATTTTTATTAAAAGAGAAGTGAGTATATAAAAATCTTTTTTTGTTTCCCCCCAGAGTAAAAGAACCAAGAAATCCAGCACTCTGTCAATCGCTTTTATTCACTTTATATACAACAAACAGCACCAGTACCAACCAAACTATAGAACGAATCTATCAGACCTTTATTCCTGTTCTGGTCTAAGCATTAGAGTAAACAGGACCACAAAAAAAGTGTGTATTGGTTTTGCTGGGAAACTTGCCGACATCAAAATTTCTCCGGGTAAGACAGTTGGGCTAAAATGGAGGCAGAAGGAAATTTGAATTTTGAGAAAATTTTTCACTTCATGATACGACAAGAGAGGGGAGAGAACATTTTAGATCAATTCTGTAGCAAATGTCATTGTTTTTAGTTGCCATGTCTCTTCTGGCTTCTCAGTGAGCTTATTTCTGGAAGTCTGTATGTTTTATAACTTCTCCTCTTAAAACACTGCAGCCTCTGTTTTTGCTACATTAATATTGTGGTTAGTTGGACTGATGAACCTTCTGTTCGCCCACCAAATATGACAGATAAACCTGTGTTTTAATTCTTGCTGGTTCCTGAACATGGGTTTATGAAAGACTTGGACATTTTCCATTCATAGGTAAATATCTGCGAGTGTGTCTGAATACCTGCATGTGAAAACTAATTTATGTGAAAGTATTTATTTTTTCTACCAGTCTCGGATTAATCACTGCAGCCAAAACGAATCATTCGGTAGTTCAGTTGTTCATTAAAAGCTTGTGCACTATTATTATCTGATTATTTTTTTATAAATTCCTGCCCCACCGTGCATGTTCATTGTCCTTGTATGAGATTCAAGATTCACGATTCAAGACTCAGACAGGAAAAAATAATAGCAGCACATCTGGGTAGGTGCTGCTGCAGAACCTGCTATACTGTCTCTGATACGTTTCAGTCTTTTAAAAGAAGGGAGGAAGTTCAAAAGATGGTTAGCAGGGTGAGAGGAGTCGAGAAGAATGGTTTTTGGCTGGTAGCTATTGGCCTGTGATTTGTGATGCAGTGCGTACCACTTTGTCCAGCCAGTTTCTGTCTCGCGCTGAGGTGTTTCCATACCCCACAGTTATTCCAAAGGTGGAGAGCCTCTCGATCCCGGCACGACAAAAATGCATCATACCTTCCCGTGATATGGAAAGCGTTCTCAGCTGTCTTAAAAAGGGGAGTCTTTGCTGAGCTTGTGTAGTGTTGACTTCCCACTTTAAAGAAGAGGAGACTGTTTTACACCTATTTGTGTTGCTCCACCTGTTGAATTTGCCCCGGTAGCTCGTGACGTGTTTAGTTATGTATGTACACCAACTGTACAAGTGTAATTTTCTCAATATTTAATAGGCATTTTCTGAGTGAGGTTGTTTCCCTACACGCTCGTGCAGTTAGGACATTATTAGAAAATGTGCCAATGTATAAAGTGGTTTTGTGTGGAAATATCTTTTCAAAAATGGGATTTGTTGACAAAGTGAAAGGAACATCTAGTGACAGCTTACAAGGACGTAATTGGCCGTGCAGGAGCCAGTCGGGAGCTTAATGCAGCCGAAATGACAACAGAAATGACGTGCGATGATTGGGCAGACGTAAACAGCACTAATCTGCCGATGGGATGGACTAATCTAAATTTCAGCAGTAGCCAGTGTCAAAGCCAAAGGCGTTTGTCCGTGTGCATTCATTGAAAGAATCTCAAAGGGTTATTTGTCAACACGACTCGTATAGCTTCGGTAATCTCCCCTCCTTGCCCATAGACTGATTGATAATTGATCCCTGTTCAAACAGGCTCTCTTTGGGCCACAGTTGCCTTTGAATGCCAAACGAGTCATTCTGCCTCATCCTCTCACAACAGCCTAATCCGATAAACGAATGGGAATGAGTGTCGTCCTCTGCTGATGTCAACCTTTCACTCTGCCATTTGTCTCATATTGTTTACTGATGAGGCCCTCGGAAAAGGACAGGGTTACTCGCCGAGGGCTGCTGCTTTTGTCAAAAGAAGAAACGCTGAAGTCTTCAAAACACGGCACCTACACAGTAACAACTGCAGCTGTTAATGAAGCAATTTTACCGCTTCAGATGGAGCATGCAAAGTAGCGGTTCGTGAACAACACAGATTCCTGAGTTACACGCTGAGGCTGGATTGGTGCGTGTTTTAGCCCCTTTACTACAATTCCTGCAAACTGAATATTAATGCTGACAAAATGCTTGTATTTAGATTGCGATGGCAATGTCGGTCTGTCGTCCCACCACTTTGGTCCAGACTGAAGTATCTCAACAACTATTGGATGGATTGCCTTTGAAAACGAGTACAGACATTCATGATCCCCAGAGGATGACTCCTACTGGGTTTGGTGATCCCCTGACTTTTCCTCCCACGGCACCATGAGGTTGGCTCTTATGGATTTGAGTGAAGTATTTCAACAAACGTTAAATGGACTGCCATGAAATTTGGTCCACGTGTTAATGTTCCCCTCAGGATGAATTGTTAGAACTTTGATACTTTGACTTACCTTATCTAGTGCCATCATCAGGTCAAAATCTCAATCTGTCCAGCAATTTTGGTTTATGACCAAATACCTGCAAAACTAATCACATTCCCATCAGCCTCAGCTGGCCTGATGGTGAACAGAGTAAACATTATACCCGCGAAACATCAGCATGTTAGCATTGTCACTGTGAACATGTTTGCATGTTGCTGTTAGCATTTAGCTCAGAGCACTCAGGCACAGCCTCACAGAGCCACTAGCATGGCTGCAGACTCTTTCTGTTTAATGGCACTTCCCATTTTCACAGCTGGTGTTTTTGACTAGATGTGTGAAACTCAACTCGGAGAGAGTTGGAACTCGCCTGAGTTTTGTTGGATTATTATTGTGCAGTAGTGCAGGTGTCATTGCAGGTCGAATATGCAGATAACTACTGTACAATAATAACATAACTTTTGTGAACATAAGTGGACATGATGCTCACTATGATGGATTTATATGGTTTAAAGTCTCTATAAGTTCATTTTAATACTGGGTGGAAATTCTGTGAGAAAACAAGTAGCTGTTGTGGAGCTTTCGATCTTCCTCAGCAGATGGAGTTTGCCCACTTGTCCCTGAACTGTGGAAGTTTCCATTTTTGTTTTGTTTGTTTTTGAGCACTTGCACAAGCTGTGTGTAAGTTCAAATGTAGTCATAATGAAAGGGTTAACTAAGTGGAGATTTAAGCTTCATTGAATAAAACACTCAGTAAATGCGAGGTGCGCTGCAACGTATAACTGAACCAACTGACAAAACCAACGTTAGCTTGCTAATATATTTCTACCTCTGAAACACATATATTTCCCCATGTATGCAGATGAATGAAACAGAGTTGTGCCTACATTTACAAATGATTTTTTTCCCCTCCAAAACTGTTGCTGTTGGCATTTATGCTCCAGCTCAAGATGCTACAGTGACTTCCTGTTCCTACTTTTGATAGCTTTGATTGGCTTGGACAGCACTACAAATGCTTCCTAGCAACCATTAGAAATTCCGAAAGTTATTACGAGCAAACTCCTTAAAGTTTTAATGGTGCAACCCCATTTCAGTAAATCACCAGTTTGACTTTAAACACACACAGTTAGTAACAAATAGATGAAAAAACGACCCCACCAAAAGGTCAGTTTGGAAGCTGTTGCGGAGCTTTCGATCACATGACAAAGTCATTGGAATAAAAGATAGAAAATCGTTCCCAGCCGTCCACGCTTTAAGAGCTGCAGGAGAAGTAATAAAAACACACAGGAAAACGTTGTTATGACTCATATTACATGTATATTTACGTGCTGCAAAGGACTTATGTTAATGTTTTCCGGTCCATTCTGCCTTCACCCTGCTGCCTGTGTTCAATTTCTCCTCTACCTTCGCAGTGAAGAGGATAGGTCAGATCAGCCCAGGCCCAGAGCAACACAATTGTATTTGTAAGGCGCGACACGGGGAATGACATTTAACTTGTTATTATTTCCCGGAGAAGATTAATGATAAATTGTCCATTATTTTTCCTTAAAAGTAAAAGATAAGACCGCAGTCATTTGCCCTAAAGCCAGAGTGCGGCCACTATGCAAAATGACAGCCAATTATTGGGGCCTAGTTTGGGATAATGACTTTACAATGAATCTTTTGATTGAAATGTAACTCGCTTGGCCCTTGGCAAAGTGCAAAAAAAATAAAAATAAAAAAAATGATTTGAAAAGTTACAGAAACAATGAGCACTATATGTGACTGTGCTCATCTCTTTCTCTAGGTCTCTCACCCTCCCTCTCTCTGCACTCCTCTTTAGAAATAGCTATAGGAGAAAGCCAGAGATATGCATATATTGATGGAAAACTTATTAAGTCGCAGAGGGCTTGCAGCAAACATAAATTAGCATATTCAGGGTAAATATGCAGACTATTTACGATAATAAGACCGGATTATTCAATTCAATGAATGTTAAATAGATGAGGAAATGGTATGTGTCTTATCTAGTCGAAGCTTCTATTCATTTTAATCGCTTCCCAATTGAACTCTTCATTTTATTCTCCCTGAGTTATTGTTCCCATTCCAGCCAGCGATGGCACCTATAGGTCCTGGGAGATTTCCGCCGGTCACGTGGTTTAAGTGGCATTCACCTTATTCTCGGCGGAAATGGAGAAAGTCGACGTCACCCTGAGGCCAGCATCGTGATAAGCCCCTTTTCATTATGCACAGGGGCCGATGGAGAACAAGATTAGCGGGGGCCTTGTGTGCATAAAGGCGGGAACATACAAGTCATCTAGATTAAATAAAAACAGCTTCTTTTTTTTTCCCCCACAGCACAGGTCTATAAACAAAACACATTTGGTTTCTTATTGCGTGCATTAAAACTTTAACTTTAATCAGTTTGACCATGGGTGTGTTTGACACGCATGCACACTGACACACAGACTGCTACTGCTGCAGGCTTTTCTTCTCTTTCACCAATTTCATAAAACACCATAAAAGACACATTTTAACTAATTATTTATCCGCCTACACGTGGAACAGATTGAATATGAGCCCTGGCAGGTCTTGGAGGGGTTTCATAGGGTTCCTTTGTGCCTAAATGAAGTGTAATTTGATTGTTATTTCGCACTCACTGCACAAACAAGTGATTGAAGTACTCCTAAGAAGGCCAGATTAATGAACGGGTATTGTCAGAAAATCCCATGAAAAGACCAAAATCAACAATGTGTTCACCCATCTCTCAACACTTTCTCACTTTAGGCTCTAAGCCCCAAGCCCATTTGTTCCCACTGAAGGTGCAAAATAAATAAAACAACGGCCAACAAATATGTTGTTTTATTTTTCAAGGCTCAGTTATTTCCTGAAAAAAGCTGGGCACTGTAGTTTTTGGCTAAAGTTACTCAAACAGGAGTAAATAATGCAGTTGTTAATACACGTTTGGTTCATTATTGAGAATTGACAGCAGCAGGAGGGCATATCTGCGATTTACTCCAAATAAAGTGCCTAAGTTCGCTGTATTGAAGGAACATGTCTCCAAGTGTTTTTAATAGTTTTAACAATGGAGCTCTATGGCACAGAGGAATACGATATATCTGGCTGTGGATACACCGACAATACACTCCATCATTATTTCAGAGAGGCGTTGATTTCCATGTATTTGACAACAGTATGAGATCAACTTGTAGAGGCTTGGAGAGAGTTGTATTGCCATTAGGTAGTGATGTAAGTGTGATTGCAGACGGATTTTGAAGATGCCAACAATACTGCACAACAGTAATGCAACTTTAAAATCAATTTAAAAGTAGACACAATGCTTTCTGTGATGGATTATGTAACTCAAAGCCTGTTAGAAAGTCTCTATGTGCTGATTTTCATGTTGTACAGAAACAGATCCACATTTGAACAGCATACCACAGAGGACTGAGGACAACTCAACAGTGCGTCCAAGGAGGAGAGACCCTCCTGTTTCAGCCTAAAGCCCCAAAATTATAATCTTTGCACGTTTGTTCCTCCAAAGACGACCTTTTGTTAAAGGTAGACACATTACTATAGTACTGTCTTTAGGTATTGGGGGGGGGGTGTATTACTCATGTTGTGGGGACATAAATCTCGTCACGCAGTCACATTGTGGGGACTCGCCTCCCTTTCAGGGACAAAACGCAAGTCCCTGTAATGTAAATTGTAAATCATTTAATTTTAGGGTGAAGACTTGGTTTAAGGTTAGGGTTAGGGTAAGTCTCCAGGAAATTAATGTAAGTCGATGTAATGTCCTCTAAAGTGATGGAAACACACACTGTGTGTACGTGTTTTTGTTTAGTTGTATTATGTTATGTATATATTTCTTTTAGCTGTATGTATTTAATGTAAAGCATCCCTACTTTGAGGGTGATGAAATGTATGTGGCTTGCCTTATTGTATCATGATAAAGGCCAAGTGAAGGTAAAAATAAAGGTAGAAAAATGTATTGTTTGTGGTTGTGACCACACACTCGGCCCAAAAACAAACGACCTAGGATCTTTTATTAAGACTGATAAGAGCAACATGTTTCACTCAGCGCTTCACCAGGTTTAGCCGGGTTTCGCCAGGTTTACCTCCTGAACCAGGTAGAGCAGGTCATCCCCTAGTCCCACCATTGCGGGCTCGATCCCCAGCTCCTTCTTTCCACATGTTGACGTGTCCTTGAGCAAGACACTGAACCCCAGGTTGCTCCCAATGGTCAGGCCAGCATCTTGCGTGGTAGCGTCCTGCCATCGGTGTGTATTTGTGTGAATGAGAAATTGTAAATCACTTTGGATAAAAGCACTACCTCATCGCAGTCCAGCTTATTTTTCCTAACTACAGATTCATCAGAAGCACCTTTGTACATAATATGGGAAAAGCTTTTTTCTCTTTTGATCAGTATGCAAAGTATAAGCAGTATGAATAAAGGTATTTTACAGCAAAGTCCCATCTTTTGCACATGAATTTCAACCCTGCTCCCGCTAAAGAAAGGGTTACATTCACCATCCAATGATTGGTTGCCAGCCTTACGTGGGGCACTCAAGCATAAAAAAATACATACAGTAAAACTGGTCTATATGTGGGTTCATGCTGGTTTCAGTTTCTATGACTGGAGCAAATCCCCGCTGTGGCATCTATTTCATCCATACTCAAATACAACCCAACAAAATATTTTAACTGATTCAGAGTCACCACTGATCAGAGTCACTCCATCCGTCAGCTGTTTTGAAAACTCATATGGCAAAGTCTCCATCTAGTGGCTGCGAGGCTAAATGACATATGGGGTTATTGATACAAGCTATGATCCGTTGCCATCTACTGTTGATATCAGTGTACTCCCATTTTCATGAGAAAAAGAAGCGCTGTTTTCTTAAAGGAAAGGTTCCCCTCAAAATCAAAAATACATATTTACCTGTAGTGCAATTTAGCCACGTCCATAGATGTGTTGTGAGCAGCTTCATGTAGGGACTATTTTCTGCTTACAACAAGGTCTGTTATTATTTTGGGTAACCGGGTCATTATTTTCTGGAAAGAGAAGTTGCTTTTGAGCAATTTTTTTTGGCTTCTTGAGCACCACAAGCCAAGTGCCATATAGTCCTATTACATTTATAAAATGCACAGATCTCTATAGCCGATGTCTCGAAAACTCGGCAACTCACACCAAAGCAATCTGGATGGATAAATAGCACTACAGGAAAGAGGGAAAAAATTTACTTTGGGGTTAACTGTCCCTTTAACACGTATAAAATGTGTATCACATACAGAGACGAAGGTAGTCTAACAATATAGGTAAACCTTCATTTTATGTGGTACATTATCATTATAAGTATTATATTACACAAATATTTAGAAGAAAATGTGTAAAAAAAAAAGTTTTACATTTCTATCCTGCTGTATGTTGGCAATATGTGGATTGAAACCTATATAGTAATAACTGTAAGTTTTGCTTTTCCTTCCTCTGTCACATGGTGGCACTCTTCTATTAGTATTTCTGCAGGTCACATATTTCTCAACATTGTTGACATGAAGCCCAGAACACCCCACAGTATTCTGCCGACTGTCGGGTTTCACAACCTTGAAACCCCTTGACACTAAAAAAGTACAGCTGACAGTCCCCTATCAGTGTTATATTATCATATATTATATTATTGTAGTACCACATGTTATTGTACAGTCTGGCTTAACTGAAATTTTACATGTTTCTACTAAAAACACACCGGGCTAATGTACGTGCACCTTTTTCTAATTCTTATTTCTACTCTTATTGTAATTTTTATTTTGTCATTGCACACTAGCCTTTTCTGCACAGCCATTGTGCCACCCTACATTTCATTTCACTGCACACACATGTTGTTTGAGCATGAGACGAATAAACCCTTTCAACCTCAAATCTTTTAATGATTGCATCTGGTTGTGAGGGAGATCATTTTAACGACTCTTTATACTTTTGGCTGTTTAAACGTTGAACCTCGCATCACATTTTAGAAACTAATCATAGGTTTTGTATGTAAACTCTTAAGTAACTAAAGATATAACATAAATGTAGTGAAGTAAAACCCTCTGAAGAATAAACTAGAACTTTAGGTACTGCACAATTGTACTTGAGTAAATGTACTTAATCATCTTCCACCACTGCTCTGTGTTGCTGTACATTACTTTGGATTAAAAAACAGCTAAATACCCTTAATGTGGCAGGGTGATAAGCTATCAGTGTCCATGCCATGATCAGTCATGACAGCAGACAACAGGGAGGCACAGCAGGAGGCAACATAATGGTAACCTTCATTTGTAAAAAAATAAGAGAAAAATTAAACAAGCAATCATTAAAAAGCTGGTAATGGGAGTAATATTCACTATACCCATTTTCTATACAGTGTCTGCTAATACCATGTTTCCAGTTGCATGTCTTTTTATGAATTTATAATGAAAGGAGAAAAAAAAGAAAAGCCTACATCTCCATCTGCTCCCCCTCCCATACACACTAAAAAAAAACCCAGACATTAATTATTTGCTATTTTGCAGGCAGGAGTCTGCCCTTTTGCTAAAGGGAGTCATTTATCCCTTTGCATGATGCCTGAAACAAATTAACAAAGCAACGACGAAGATAATGATGTTTCCTGCGGCTCATCACAAAGCTAATACAGATTTATTCGCACAAGCAGGGAAATTAAAACTGTTAAAGAGGTTTAAATTCGTCTGCTGTCTGAAGCACAAAGACCGTCACAAGTCAACCTCTGCACGTCAAGTGGCTTCCATCCAAATGTCGTCGAGGTGCCTAACTGTCAGTCTTGCCACCTATGGGAGCAATTTGATGCCAGCAGCCATCTCTCTGGATGGTGGGGGGAACTCAAAGGCAGTCAGTTGTCATGTAAAGCCGGGTCGCAACATCAACAACAAATTGCTAATCACTTCTCCACTTCTGAGCAATAACATCAATAAGGCGAGGCTGATAACAACACGGTTTGCGTCTGCGGGTAACCTGGGGAGACCTTTTTACCTTTGATCTCTCTGAATGAGGCTAATGACGAAAACCTGCATTCGTTTTCTTTGATACTGTAAAAGCTTTCCTGCATCAACGGATTTGGGACAGAAACGTAGCATGGCAAGGTCTGCTTTTTAGGGTTAGACATCCCTGTGGTTGAAAAAGTACTTCATCTTTGTTTCCACTCTGGAAAATCTCCAAAGGGAACATTAGCGGCGTTCATTTAGACTCTTACCCAGCTCTGGGTTTTTGTTCATGTTCTTCCTCTCCTCTCTATCATTTTCTTTTACTGTTATTTTTTCTTCTTTAAAGGCCTTGGGG
>CM022480.1:5928111-5964070 GCA_011952105.1 Coreoperca whiteheadi
AGGGATCCAACTCTCACACAATACTGAATGAAGGCTGCAGAGATGAAAAAACAACAAATCAAACAACTCACGGCCATTTGCTCTTGTATCTCAGTTGGCCTGGGTTGTTTCCCAAAAAAAAAAAAAAAAAGCCCCCAATTACCAGTCTGAGTACCAGACACTATTTAAGAACTGACGTATTTTCTCACAGTAGGGGAGACCGGGGATGGTTTCGACAATGGGATAGTTGCATCAGCACCACTTTCACCAAGAAGGGATGACCTGAGCGTCACGTGGGCAATTTCATGACCACTTCCTTCCCGACCCAGCATGTGAAACTCCATAGCTGTGTGAAGAAGCACGCAGGTTTTACAGCGAAGGCAGTGGTTCTCAGGTAAGCAAGTCATTTTTTGAACAGAGTCTATATTTTGATTAGTACTGATACTGCTGAAGTTGGAATTATGCAACATGTATTAGATTAGAAAGCAGTCTCTTAGGGTAAAATGTGAGGCATTTCATCTCTGCTAGTTTCAAACCACCGTGCTGCTACAGCCAGCTAAACCATGGCTGACGGGTGGGGATGGTCGAAACACCTTTTAAAAAAGGGCTACAGCTAACCCCGCAATGACAACTAAACATATCAGATGAGGTGAGGCAGGGAAAAAAATGATTTATCTGCCATGCGACACTGAGCAGAATGAAGCAAAGTGTCAGCAACATCTCATTACTGTGGCTTACCCATCCTTCTTAAAGTGATTGAGTGTTGAGTGAAATGTCTCACCAACTATTGGATGGATTGCAATGAAATTTGGTACAGACATTCGTGTTACCCTTTAGGACGAACTGTAACAGCGTTGGTGAGACCCTGACTTTTCATCAGGTCAAACTTTCTAGCATTTAGCTCAAAACACCGCCGTGCCTACGTACAGCCTCGCATGGCTGGCTGGCTGTGGACTCTTAGTCTCATCAAACAGAAAATATTCATTAACATAATTCATTTTGGTCTTATTGTTAGTGTTTTCAATGTTTTATGATATTGTCATGAAACATTTTACTTAGTGTTACTGCTTGTTTTCGTATTTAGTTCCTGCTTAACTTTGTTTTTAATCTTGTTTAATGATGCTGCAAGTCTTCATGAAAAGTACTACACAAATTAGGTTATTATTATTTCTATCATTATTAATGCTGGGCTATGTTGCAGGTCTTGTCATGTGGGGAAAAGAGGAGGGCGTAAATCTGCGTGTAAGTAAATGAAGAGTGTTACATTTGGGTAAACGCTGATAGTTTCCCAGAAGTGAAATCAGTGGGAGCTGAAACCTACTTGTACTCTGCCTTGCACAGTCCATAGTATACAGTATCAATTATCCCTGATTGCTGCATGCCGCGAGGGCAGCACTCCTGCTTGTGCCATCATATCATCCCTCTAAATACCACAAGAGCCTTTTCCCCCTTATGCAATCACACTATGTAACTGTTCATTCATTAGATCTGAAGCTCCAGTCGCTTTAAAGCCTCTCTAGCCGTCCATATCTCACACTACTTCATGACGCCTCACATCTTCCTAACCCCATACTGTGATGGTGGCTCCGGTCTCCTAGCAACCAGCCCTCTTAGAGGAGGTGACAGCATTTGAGTGGGCACCCTCACCTCTCCACATACAACTACCCCCACCACCACCACCACCATCACCCCTCCCTCCCCTTCAACATCCGGATGCTCTTTAAGTCAAGTAAACACACCTCACTCTGTGGCGCACTCTGCTTCATGCACTTATGCATTAGGGTCACCGTATTAGACTGATAATGAGCCTGAATTGTCATTTCATGTCACTTCATTCATTCACATTTGAATTGATGAATCACCATGTGAATGACTCCAGTAAAACAGGACACAATTCATATGTATTTGGGGGCCCCAAATACTGGACTTATTAAGTAGATCAGGTATCAACCATAACGTGGCAGATGCACATTAAACAACAGTTTCTTTGTCAATGTCACAACTCAGTTTTTGAGGCCATAACTCATGGCCTCGTGTTGTCTAACATAACAGGAACACGCAGCCGGGTGAATTTTGGAAAAAACGGGAGAACTGGTATCAGAGCTGTTTCAGCAGAAACCACAAGTTGAGGTTTCAGAGTAGGTATATTAGGAGGGAAAAGGTTGGAGTGGTGCAGCTTGGGATTGGTAATAAAGCAGTTATAAATGTTGGTATTCCGTTAATAAATACTCATTGGTTTCTCACTTTCTAATAAGCCATCAAGTGTGCAGTAACTGTATAAAAGTTAGTATGTCATAAATAAAAGTTTTTTTTTTTATACAAAAAATCAAGTCTGCAGGTGTAGATGTTTTAATTAATAGACTTTGAACGGAATTCTCCGCAGCTGTTTTCCAGAGGGTTGAGCGGTGAAGCAGTCCATTGGAGAGGTCTTCCTGATTTATTAAGTTACAATCTAAAAATACAAAACAAGTATAATGTTAAGAAGGCTTTGCCACGACGTGCCGAAGAGCCTGACCAACACTGGATTTTTGAGACTGCTACTGATATGTCTATTTGAGAGTTTAAAAAATCTGACAAAAATATATCTGCTGATATTCATATTTTACAGATCATTTTGGGGCTTTTTGCCTTTAATTGATAGGAACAGCTCAAGAGAGACAGGAAATGTGGGCGAGAGAGGGGATGACATGCAGCAAAGGGCTGCAGGCTGGACTCGAACCCGGGCTGGTAACATAAACACCTAATATATTAATATATAATAATATTTTCAACAATGATGGTTATTGAAGAACTGTGTTCAAGATATGTACGGAGCGGATCATTTTACATTTGAACAATAAACTTGTCGCCGCTCTCCGCTGGACAAAATGCACAATGGAGACACTGTGTTTCTCTTATCATTTCTTTTTTACTCATCTGCCAACATACTATGCTACAACAATGCTAATATAGTAAAACTTTATTTCCACAGTGCCTTTACAAACCAGAGTTGCGAGGTGCGTCACAAAGTGCGACAGATAAAACGCAAAAATAATATAAAACAGCATTAAAACGTGCAAATAGTATGTACAGGTAAGTTTTTTAAAGCTTTTTAAAGTGAGGTCCTGACTCCGCTGATCTGATGTTGAGGGGGAGATGGCGCTAAAACAGTCAAAGCACGATCCCCTTTGGTTTTGATATAGCTGCAGAAAGCCAATATCAGCCAATGTATCGGCCAGGCGGATTTATTGATCTAGTGCTATCCAACCTAAAAGTTGTTCTTTTTAACGGCTTATAACTGATATACAAAGCTGTAGCCACTGACTTATTGCCAATGATCCATTAGTTACATAAAGGGTACCTTATTGGAAAGTGATACCAACAAAATGTTCTTGATACAATTCTTAATCAAATCATTAAACAAAACAATAACTTAAAGGAAGCCGACCCCGTATGTAACTTTTGCCGAACAGCAGCCACAAGAGCAGAGTGCAGGATAAATACAAAAACATAGTGTAAGCAGAGAAAGCCATCAAACTGACTCTGTAATGCCAGTTACACAGCAATATGTATCAGAAGGCAGACGTTTGCCAACAGCTATCAGCTACCATAATCTAGTGGTCAAACCAGACCAAGACAGGCTGAGACAGCAACACTCCTGGGTCTACTGAGCTGAGTAAATGTGTGTTTTATTACATATGAGTTCAACATTCCATTCATGAGCGAAAGAATGCCCCTTTAAATGTTTTATATATGGACAGCTAACCATAAATGTTGTGTGTTCTTCTCAGTTTGCAGCTAAAGTGGACGAGTAAGGGGATCAATGCTTGCCACTGACTGAACTTGAGATAGTTTGACAAGGATGTTTCTCGCAGTTTTGCAAAGTTAGGGAAATGTGAGCTGTTAATTCAGGGATTTAAGACGAGATTAAGGCACTATTTTATTACAGTTACATCACAGCTTTGTGCTGCATATGATTATCATTTAAACAGTTCATATGGCTACACTACATGCCATATATCTGTGCAGGGATTCCAGTAAAAGCTCTGTGGCTCTGATTTCATGTCGGCCGATCTTTGAAAAGCGAAGAGATAGCCTAACTGGCAGATTTCTGACACCTCACCCCGTGAGCCCTCTGAAGCTCTGAACGTAAATCACGTCACGCTGCGCTCACATTTGTGCTGGCTGCAGCTATGGGGCCACACTGATGAAATGACGTGAGTGGTTGACGATGCTAAATGGCAGCACTTGAAATAGCCTACCTGCCCGCCTGCTCACCCACTTGCTGACGCGACCAGGACCCCGTTCACAGCGTTTCGGCACCGCGGCGCGCTGGGCAGCTCCACCCCCTGCTCCTTTTCGTTAAATCTGCGGAGAAAAGTGGAACTCAACGCAAAGCAAAACCTGTGAATTTCGTGTGTCGAGCGCATTCCTTTTCTTTTTTCACTTTAAGGTGCTCGAACTTCGAAGTCTCAGGGGGAAGAGATGGATATCGATCGGCCCGCCAATGTCTCCTTCTTTGATTTCGTCGGAGGAGTTCAACTTCTCCGGGGGGAGGACACCAGGACAGCCATGCCTGTCATCCTCGTTGGGATCTGCGTGTCCGGAGCAGTTGGGAACTTGCTCGTTTTGCTGATTTTCATCCGCGACTTTAGAAACGGAAGGGGCTCAGAGGTGAAAGCGCTCCTCGCCTCTGTAGCCTCCACGGACTTGATGATCCTGCTGCTGTGCGCCCCCGTGCGCGCCGTCTCCTTCTACAAGCAGACCTGGACCCTGGGGAGTTTTGTCTGCAGCACCACGGACTGGTTCCAGCACTCGTGTGTGGTTGCAAAAACTTTAATCCTCGCGGTCACCACCAGAGCCAAACACACGTTTGTCCCCAGCACCGCCACGGGGCCCCTCTACAGCCCGACGTGGATTCACGGAGCCCTGGCGTTCATTTGGATTGTCTCGATGATGGTTCCGATTCCCCAGATGCTTTTCGCCTCTTTGGTGCCGCACGGCGGCGGCGCTATTTGCGTCTCTGAAATGCCAGTGTGCGCGTCTGACTTCATGAGTTTGTTCTACAAGATCTATCCAACTGCGACATTTGTGGCGCCGGTCATCTTCACAATTGCCTACTACACAAAAACGTTGCACACTGCGGTGAACCACGCACCCAGCCCGCAGCATCAGAGCAAAGTTATCCTGGTTTTGCTGTGTCTAAGCGGCGCCCTGGGGCTCATGCTGCTACCAGAGTGGGGGACATTCACCTGGATCAGGCTCGGGTACAACAAACCTCCTGTGGGCTTGATCATCTTTGCGCAAGTCCTCCTGTACGCATGCAGCTCCCTCTCTCCGGTGATCCTAATGACCATGTACGACGACGTGCGCCAAGGACTGATCACCATCTGGCTCATCGCGACCTGCCGAGGCTCAAAGCAGCTCTCCAGAATCAAGTGTCCTAAAACGGAGGGGAACGGAGCAGAACTCGGAGCCAACGCCGTCGCCAACGCGGTCTCACAGGAGAAGGAGAAGACCTTCCCAGATGTGGAGCACTTTTGGACAGGGCGCAGGAATACGCACGTCGAGGAGGAGCAGGATCCGGTTCCGTGGGAGAGAGAGGAGAAAATGTTGTAGTGACTCAGACGTGAAAGTGTCTTATTTTTAGCAGAAGAGTTCAACTTGTTCTCAGCTGGTTTCTAGTTTGTTGACCCACAGTACAGACCCCCGTTGAACGGCTGTAGCGGCCTGTTTGCTGTCGTGAGCTTGATTAGATGTCAAATAAACTTATACACCATTATGTTTTGATGTGACACATGTTTCTACTATCTATTTTGAATATTTGTTCTTGCCTGCAGTATTGCTGCACTGTCAAGTAGAACACCCTTATTAGAGGAGGTTTGTACAAATATGAAGCCAATATCCAGGACACTGAGCATCAACGTTTGTTGTGATTGTGTACGTGTGACGCATAACATGGATATTAAAACATTCTCAAATATCGACTGCTCTGTTTTTTTCCCCCCCAAAGGCTACAAACACACTCAGCCTGCCTTAATCATGGATAAAATACAATTCGACCAGCAAATCTCTCCATTAAATTCAGAAGGTTATGAGACGACATGTGCAGACAGAGAGAGATCATTTATGCATATTAAATTCACAACTAATCCAGCTGCTGTGTTTAAGGTCAAGTCAATCATCATATTTCATTGAAAGCAGCATTTTGGAGGCTTTAGCAAGTAAGTGGTGTAAAAGCAGGTCATTATTCATGTCTTTCTGCAAGACTGCAAGAGTCTCAGTCACACTAACAGTTGGATTCAGTCATTCAAGTGGCCATAAAATGTGCATTGTGTAGTATTATTCTGACAGTTTAAATGTTAAAGAAACTCCAGGAAGTTTGATTTTTTTTCATGATGGATAAGCAGTAGTGGAAAAGGAAGGCTACTCAGACCTTTTACTTAAGTAAAAGTAAAAAAGCATTAGCATCAAGATATACTTCAGATACCAAAGGTAAGTACTCCTTATGCAGAATGGCCCATTACAGAATAAATATATATCATATTACTGAATTATAACTATTGATGCATTAATGCGTACATCGCTTTAACGTTGCTGGTAAATGTGGAGCTACTTTATAAACTTTAGTGATTTGTAAAAAAAGCCACCCCCACCCCCACCCCCCATAGCATCAATAAAGTAATATGTTCTCTTAACCGTCTGAATCTGCAAAGTAACTAGTAACTAAAGTTATCAAATACATTTCTTTCACAACTCTTACACAGTCAGTCAAAATGAGAAACCGGGCCTTATTAGATGATCAAAACGGTATTTCTTGATGTTGAAATTGTTTTGGTCTGATGTATAAGTGGGTGGTCAGATGCCCACCACCACCAGCACCGCCACCACCACCACCCCACATGACCTGCGTCAACAGTCTACCCTTTCAGTGGTCGTGAAAAGAAACCTGCTTTTAGTCGTCCGTGTGTTTACCAGTAAAGCAGAGGCCGCCTGTGGCTCCGACGCTCCAGCAGTTTTGACATTTTAGTCTGCCTGAGTGAAAAGAAAGGTTACAGGGTGAAGAGAAAAAAACACAAGCCTCTAAAGCTCTTCAGCATGATTGTGCTCCGGCACATAATTTATTCATTGACAATAAACCCTGTCTCCAAATGTCTGCCCTTGGGTCACTTGGTTTTTCACTTTATGATTCACGGTATTTTTAGAGTTCTCCATCAAAGGCGTACACTACACTGGGAAACAGAAATCATTTTTCTTTACTTCTTTACTTCAGCAGAGAAGTAAAACAAAAAAAGAAGTTGAATAGTATGGTTTCTTCAAAAAATGTCTTTATTGTACCAGGAGAAAATCTAAATTCTGAGAGGAAATAAAAACCTTTAGACTGATCAAACAGATTTTATTGTTGCTTTTCTTGTTTGAATTTTTGTCTCTGCAAATTGAGGTTTTCCTTTCCTTCCATGTTAACACTTTATTCGTAAGGTCAAGATCAAGGTCTTTATTGCTGTGTGTTTATTGCTGTAAATCAGTCTTCACGGCGTTCACATGTCCATTCACATGAAAAACATACAGAAACACTTACTACCGTACAGTTGACATACGGTCAGATATATACCCCTACATATACTTACATACGCATGTACATATATATACACACACACTCTCACACACACACACACACCTATACATATTGTTCAGTGGGGGTATTTTATTTGGTGCTGCCATAGAAGAAGGGACAAAACTCCTGCCAAAGCTGATAGATAAAAAATTATACAATAAGAAACAGGAGATAGAGGGTACAATATATACAAAAAAATGTATTATTGATGAACTAGTACTGGGTATCCATATTGGTACTTTTACAATGCCTTATTTGGAGGAATACAAATATACAATATACACCTTTTTCTCATTTAATAAACTGCTTAATGGACCAGTGTTAAGGACCTTGTTAAAATGTAGTCGACATTTACAAAAGTTTCCTGATTTAAATCAGAAAAATTGACTGGCAGCTTGTAGAGGAGCTTTAAAACTGTCACATGTAGTCAAGCAGGTACACAGGGAATACAGGGGTTGGACCCAAACGCAGGCACAGAGGCACGGCAGGTGCAGTTCAATGGATTTATTAAGAAAGTTCAACAGGCTTAGGCACCAAGGGAGTGGTGCAAACATAGGCAAACAAATCCATAAGAGAGCAGGCAGGAAATCCAAAAGTCCACAAACAAGCAAACGTCAGAGGAACACAGAAAATATCCAATAAACAGGAAACACAGGAGAATGTAAATGGACTGTACTTGTATACAGCCTTTCTAGTCTTCCTACTCAAAGTGCTATACACACCACATATCACTTTCACCCAGTTCACACACTGATGGCAGGACCTAACTGCCCATCATTACAAGGTAAACTAACCATTCCAGAAGGCACAGCCCTCGGGGGTAACTTGCTCAAGGACATTTCGACAAGTGGGATGAGGGATGCCAGGATCGCACCACCGACCACCGACCTTCCGATTGGTGGACGACCCGCTCTGCCACTAAGCCACAGTCGCCCAAAGGCTAATGAGAAGGAACGCTTGACCCAAACTGATGAAGACAATCTGACACAGAACAATGGACGCACACAGACTTATGCTACTTCCAGACAACTCGGAACTCGAAAATTTCAGACCTCCTACTAGAAAACGTACAATGGAACCCCACTCAAAGTCGGAGTTCCTACTTGCGAACTCGGAGAAAATTCATGTACTTCATGAAGAAGCAGCTGTCTGATGTCACACAACAATGGCAGCACCCATGTAAGCACACATAGGCTACATTTCAGTCAGTGGGGGAGGGTGGTAGGATGTATTTTGTAGGCAAGTGAATGGAATATTAAGATATGTTTCCGAGTATAAAAGTGCCGTAAAATAATATGTAGGCCTATAAACGTTTGTTTTTGCGTCGTTGTTTCCTCCTCTGTTTTGTTTATATGTGCAAGGAGGCGGCACTGTTTAAAATTGTGTGTACACTTGCCAAAGACACACCAGTTTGTCACAGTCAGCCATGTTTTTGGTTCCCGTTTGACATCGAGCACCTGGAATGCTTGGAGGCCTGAAGTCGGAAATTTTAGCCGGGAAATTCCGACCTCTGACATTGTCTGGAAGGCAGCATTGAATACACTCAGGTGAGGGGAGAAAACGAGACACAGGTAAAACTAATCACAGCATAACCGACAGGAAAAGCAACCAAAGACAGGAACTAAAACTGAACAAGACACGTGAGGCCGAACACATTACACAATAAAACTGGAAATAGCTGAACACAAACCCAGAACCATGACAGAAACAGCATTTTGGACATTCATGTTTTGCGATGAAACTTACAGAAAGTATATATCTGCTGAATAAAGAAATATTGAAAAACATTCAAATGATATAAACATTTAGATGATTAGTGGTTGCAGCAATGGTGGAACTTGCTCACATGATGACCTTAATATTTCTAAAATCCTGGCTACGGCGCTGCTTTCAATGTCTGCGTGTAACATTTATAGACAGCAAACATTGTTTTGTACAAAAAAAACCATGTAGTTCAAATGGGCCATAAATATACAATGTATAAAGATAGAATATGTGTACACGCAGAGCGGACATAACCCTGATCACACCCCTACAGACAAACTCGTAAACAGGATAAAACCTAATCAAAGGCTTTAGAGAGATGTTTTTAGCCTGCTTTTAACAGAGGTTAGTGTTGAGGCACGTCTTGTGTCGTCTGGCAGGCGACTGCAACAACTCAGAGGGTAAAAGCAGCTTCACCAGCTTTCGATTTAATCTTTGAAGAACAAATTGTCTGACCGACTGGCTCATGACAACCAGGCCATTTCTAGCTTTGTAGATAAGCTGTAGGACAGTAAAGTTCACCACAAAGATCAACAGAAGCCTAATAAATGGACCAACATGTCATTCAAGACTACAGATCCTCACCAGTTTTGACTTTTGTAAAGCTGCCTGATGTACTTGAAACTAGATAGGAGAAGTTAAGTTCAGGTTCAAAATTCTGAACCAGAAAGCTTGTCTGTGTACAGATTAACTACCCTGCTGGGGTTGAGCTATGTATTTTTTTAATTATTGGGTAATTTAATTTGTAACATTGTGTCAGAGTTTCTAAGTTGATCATATGTTTTGGGTGACATTTTTTATCTCAAATGGGCTGTAACTATAGCTGTCACACACAGTTCATCTAGTGGAGTAAAAGTATAAAAATGAATAACATTTCTGAAGGAAATAAGATATAGAATGAAATAACATGCAAATAAATGAAGCATAGTGTTAGTTCAGGCGTTAGCATTAACTCTCAACTCAACTCAGCGATATTGATATAGCACCTTTCATACAAACATGTGGCCCAAAGTGCTTTACATAGTAAAATTACACAACACAAACAAACAACAAAAACAAAAGAAAAAAAGAAACAAAAAAACAAAAGACAAAACATTTTGTAAGACTTAAATTTACAACAATAATACAAAGAATAAAAGTCAATACATAAAACTAAATTGAATACAAATAAATCCAAATAAACACCAAGGATAAACATAATGTAAAAACCAACTTAACTCCAAATTAAAAGCCAGATCATAAAGATAAGTCTTTATATCCTTTTTAAAATTATCAAGAGAGGTTGCCACTCTAATGTCCAGAGGCAGCGAGTTTCCCAGTCTAGGGGCACGAGAACAGAAGGCACGTTCACCAATAGCATCATCTGTTTCATTCATGCTTCCCTATCACTGGCTCATTCGCAGCTGTGTACAATAGTTATCAGCTGACTAGTAACATCCAGTCATATTCATGATGGTGCACAACGTGGCCATTGGGACATGACACACCCTCCACCACCCTCACCTCCTCCTTATCTGCTATATTTTTAGTATTGTTAATTTAACCAAGATTTGAGGGTCCATGTATCCTTATTAATGGGAATTAGTTCTCTACCAGAATCCTCATTGCTGCTCAGATTTTTTTCTATAAATAAGCTATATGCTATATATTTATATACAGTGTATATATACTGTATATAAATATATCCTCCTCTCACCCCCCATAGGGTGGTATGTATCATCCTCAAGCTCGGGTCCTCTACGAGAGGCCTGGGAGTTCTTCGTAGTATCTTAGCTGTTCCCAGGACTGCACTCTTCTGGACAGAGACATCAGATGTTGTACCTGGAATCTGCTGGAGCCCCTCTCCCATCGTGTGGGGTCACAGCCCCCCACCACCGGCACCGCTGTAGCTTTTACTCTCCGCAACTTTTCCAGCTCCTCTTTCAGCCCTTGGTATTCTTCGAGCTTTTCGCGTCCCTTCTTCTTGACGTTGCTGTCGCGTGGGATTGCTACATCCATCACCACTGCCTTCTTCTGCTGTTTGTCGAGCAGCACGATGTCTGGTTGGTGAGCCGTCACCAGTTTGTCAGTCTGGATCTTGAAGTCCCACAGGATCTTTGCTCGGTCATTCTCAACTACCTTAGGAACTATATACAGTATGTATATATGTGTGTGTGTGTGTGTGTCAATGACAGAAATGTATTTGCCCTGCCTACTTTTCTCCACTGCTGCCTTTGTAGGTTAAAACCCCAATAGAGAGCCAACCTTTAACCCTGATGTTGTTAGTGCACGTGAGAGCTATCTAGCTCCCAGATCATAGGCACTTACAGTTCAGGAAGGCACAACCTTTATGCACTCACCAGAGAATCAAGTCGAGGTCGAGACACTTTCTCATGACCCAGAGCGATCTGTGATAAGTAAACTGTCCCATTGCTGATCCCTAATCCCTGCAGCCACAATGCTTGGTTCACTTGGCCCATTAAACATAAAGCTGGCATAAAAGAAATGAAACTGTCTTTGGGGGATAAAGTCCATAAGGCCCCATTTCCACTTTACATTTCTGCTTTTTCAGAGGAGGAAGGGTTCCCTTTAGAGTACACGTAGTTAAAAGAACGCCATCGTCATTCATACAGTCGCTGATCTTCACATGACGCTTAAGGGTTAGTCGACTCAGCTCAAGACTGAACTGATGAACTTTAACCAGGCTCTGAATTCTGACACTACGCTCCCATAAGATAAAAAGGCCATCAGGTTCGATTAGCAGGACCCAGAAGAAAAAAACAAGGCTGACATGGCCCCACATGCTGTGAGAAATCATTTGTTTTGAGCCCAGAAGTTCAGGTTCGTGTTGACGTCTACACAGGATGAACGGGGGGTTGGGTTGTAAGAGCTAAAAAAAAAAAATCTCAGCCACAACAGTGGTGGAATGTAACTAAGTATACCTTGTAGGAGTATACTGAGTATACTTCTACTCTACTACATTTTAGAGGGAAATAAAAGTAATACTTTTTACTTCACCACAGTTATTTGACAGCTTTAGTTGGTTAATTTAGAAATATAAATGCCAAGCTTATAAAATTCGATGTTTTTTTGTAAATTAAATCTGAATATTTCCTCCACCACTGCCAGACTGAATCACTGCTAAAGTCCTGAGTTGAAACATTTGTGTGTAGCTACAGGAGAATCTTGCATGTCAGTTTTTCTCACCAGTGGGCTGTAGTTTTAAAGCTAACGGCCTCTGAAAAGAGTACAGTCCTGTTCTTTTATTGAGATGGACATGGTGTTTTTTCTCCCCACTCAACCGCGATGGATTGTGGCTGCTGCCTCAGGCTCTCGCTGTGGCTTTATTCGTGTCCTCCTTTCTGCTAAGCAAGGTTCCCCCTGCAAGATATGAAAGGTTTGAAGTAGACTTGAGTCACTAATAGTTTTAGCATTTGTTCTCAGCTGCATGTAGAGTTACAGGGGCTGGATTTTATATATATATATATATATATATATATATATATATATATATATATAGAGAGAGAGAGAGAGAGATGTTTCTGTGTTGTTTAGTGTCCGGTTTGTTGTCTGGTCTAAATAGATTTTCCTATCCCCTATATATTTGCTGCTCAATGTGTTGCTGCATGTAGTAAGCCCTTGTCCATCTGTCATTTTATCAGGTGAAATCCAGTCATTTAAGGTTTCTGCTCAGTTTCAGGTCTGGATTACTGTGTCGGAATCAGTCTACCTGGTGATTAAACTACATTTTGGGATGTTTTTAATCACTGACAGAGAAAAAAAGAAAATAAATATTATAACCTTGATAATTAACTGTCCCTTCTGATGTCTAGACTACAGGCCAAATCTGAGCAGTGCTTTCATCAAATATTTTCACACTTTTTTTACATTTTCACACAAAGAAATCTTTGGTTTCCTACTCTGCAGAGTTGACTGAACACAGCAGTGATTCCGCCCAGCGTAGAAACTCGCATTTGCTTTTCTAAACACCCGCTGTCAACTTACTCTCCTGGGAAACATCCTCTGGCAGTCAGTGACATGCTTTACATTTACAGTTCATCTGCTCAAAAACGAACACAAGACAATGAACAGCAGTACAAGGCTGTGGCATCTCCTTCAGTATGCAGCGTGAAGTTGTGCAAGAGGTCGGTTAAAACGTCAAAATAGAAACATCAGAAGCCAAGATATTGGAGATTCACAATGGAGCTGCAATTATTGTAGGTTCTCTACTTGTAATTTAATAAGAAAGTGAATCGAGAGCTAAATTTTATATATTAAAAACAATTCTGTACAATTTACATAAAATGACTGGCTCTCCTAATGGCAGTTCATATAATGGCTCATTTAATTATAAAAACAGAAACTCAGTTGCTCTGATCACCCAGTGAAGAAGTGACATGTATAAGAATGCCACAACTCAAATTACATATTAGAGCATGAACTGAGGTAGATTCACATGACTTCTGTCACACAAACGGACATCAGATCAGCAAACATATTCTCTGAGGTGTGTGATCGCTTTCCATCTGTCACTTTCCCACCCTTCTTTCGGCAGCTGGCAGCAGCTCAACTCAACACAACTAAAGTCAGTGTCTACCACAAAGGCTACACCGGGATCATGGTTCAGCAGAAAACATGATTTTTCCCTCTTTGCATCATAAATCTTTGAGGGGATGTGGTTTCACTTGAGGCAATGAATTGCACATGTAATGCAAAAAAATATGAAATGTTTACAGACATGTTTACAGGATAAAGAGCATATAATCATAAACAATCCTTTACATGATCTTATTTAATGCACATATTCAGGCGGGTGACCAGCAGGGTAAAAAGGAACTGTTCTATATAAAGTATGTTGCTGCACGATCATATACAGTCCTCCCGACTCAGTGAGTGTGTAAGTGGCGCCACCTTCTGGTTTTAAATGAGCATAGGCCATGATTTCACTCGACGTTCCTGCTCTAATTTATATAAGCAGCAGTATAAGCAGGGGGGAGTATGGATTAAGAAAACAGTGCAGTTCTTCACAACAATTATTCATTAGGTGACAGGTTTTAGCCACCACTGCCGATCAGATAACTATGTATGTGAAGTTCCTCTAATCCTCCGGTGTCTCGGCAGGACTCTGATGTAGCGGTTCCCCCTCGCCGGACTGTCCAGTCCGTTGTCAGGTACGTCCCCATCAGAAATGTCTGCGGAGGTTCCTCCTGCGGCTGCTGAAGGCTCTGGGGCAGAGCGACCCTCCTGGCGGAGCTCATTGAGATTCGTGTCGCTGGATGTAGGCGTCAGGGGTACCCCGCTCTCAAAAGCTGACAGCAGGTTGTCCGTGGAGGAGCGTGTCTCGGGAAGTGTCTCTTGGGACTGTGCTCTGGAGTTGTCAAGGGTTGATGAGAACTGTTCAGCTCACCTGAAGGGTTTCATCACCAGCTCCTTCTGGGGGGGGGGCAGCAGCAGCAGCTCCTTGGCCTTGATATACTCCAGACTGGGAGGCCCTTCTTCACCCTGTCAGACACAAAACGCAACGCAGAGGTGCTCGGACACATACTTGTGTCATCATTTAGGTCCACACAGCAGGGCGGGAACACAGACAAACCCCTGGCCCAATACGGTTTGATAACCATATAGCAGTGTCAAACCACGGGAAAGAACACTGGGAGGGCCGTTGGCAAAAATAAAAATAAAAATATGGACTTCATACCGCTCAGCAAGGTCAGTCGCGCTGTTTCAAACCCAGTGCAAGGCAGTTGGGAAACATGAACGCCTCATCAATGGGCTGCAGGGAACGAGTCTGTTCAAAAGAAATAACATTTACTTTAGGTCTCAACTTCCACTAGCCCTGATCCTAAACTTGTACTGCACGGTCCATGGAAATAACCACTTACAGTGGAACTTGGCTCTGTAAAGGGGCCCCTCTGTGCTTGTGTCACACTCGCCACAGACGGCAGGGAGGGCTCAGTTAAGGCCCAGAACCTCATGCGTAGCTCATGGGATGCAGATCTAAATCAATACAATTCAGATATTAGTATTTCAATCTTGAATAAGTGTATAGTATCAAGTCACTTGGAATTGGCATTTCAAATATATAACCGTATTAGCTTTCACCTCTCTCTCTCTCTCTCTCTCTCGAAGTTCAGCTGTAGTGCTCGCGGTTCGCTCAAAGGTAAGCGTTTTCTTAGACACATCGCTGTCGCTTGGTAACAAATGTGCTGCAGCGGTGTGAGAGCGGCTGGCGGAAGTACACGTCCGAGCACGATGTAGTCCGGGCACTAAATCCCAAAAACGGGAAAAACAGTCTTTAACAGTCTTTACCTAAAACAACCTTTCCCAATTAAAAAAAACAAACAACTGCATTAAATATTCAGGCGGGTGACCAGCAGGGTAAAAAGGAACTGTTCTATATAATGTATGTTGCTGTACAATCACATACAGTCCTCCTGACTCAGTGAGTGTGTAAGTGGCGCCACCTTCTGGTTTTATATGAGCATAGGCCATGATTTCACTCGACGCTCCTGCTCTAATTTATATAGGCAGCAGTATAAGCAGGGGGAAGTATGGATTGAGACAAAAGTCAAAAACCCACAAAATAAAACAAATGTTCAACTGCAGTTGCTTGTAGCTGTTGCATATAGATTAGCCATGATTAAATGTGGATTAGTACATTTGAAAGCTGTGCTACAAAAGTTACTAAAATACTACTACTATGTTACTAACAATATATAAAGTAATTAAAATTATCTCCACCTGAACATCTACAACATTATGCTTTATAATGGATAATGGAAAATGATAATAATCCAACAACATAATAATGTAAAGCTGGCAGGGACCGTTGTGCATAATGATTACTGTAACTGATACTGTTAGGTATTTTATAGATTAAAATACAGTGCATCATATTTTAGAAGCTCATCAAATGTTTTGCACTTAAAATCTTAACCTGTAACATAACTAGGAACTGTAGCTATCAAATAAATGTAGTGGACTGGAAAGTGCAGTATTTTCTTTCGGAACTGTGGTAGATTAGAAGTAGAAAGTGGCGTGAAATTGACATATTCAAGTCCCTCAAACGTGTACAGTACTTGAGGAAACATACTTAGTTACATTCCACCAGAGTCTGCTTTAATGTTCCTGGATTGCCTGTTGTTGAATACCAGCTTTATTTTCAGTGCAAAATAAAATTGTAATAGCTATGTGTTGGTCATATATTTTCTATTCCATGCCTAAAAAACACAGTTTGTCCCCTCCTCTCTCTGTGCGTGTCCACGTGAACGGATTAGGATCAGGGCTTAGAGACAGATGTAAACCAGAAATCGAGACCAATCTAATTCTGCGGCCATCCCGTCACAGCAAAGGAAAGGTCACGGTTCGGGTCAAGATTAAGTACACCCCGCCTTCTTTTGCAGCCCGAGAGTTTCTATTGGCCCACTCTTTGATTGACGGCGCTGTCGTCCAATAGGCTTAGAGATCGGCGACCTCGGAGGGCAGAACCGCTGCGCAGATGTGTGCGCAGGTTTTAGTGAGAGTAATAGCATTTGAGAGGGAGTCACGAACTGCTGAGACACCAAAACGCGAAAGGTAAGCACAAGATTATGTGACATTACGATAAATAAACCGAAATTAAGTGTGAAAATGTATAGAATTGGTGTTTCATTGACGTTTTTAATCGGCAATAGGCAGTGCCAACTCAGGGACATCGGTGGCATTAGCTAGTTTGTGTCGTATTTTTCAATTTAAAGTAATTTTTGCTTGTACGCCACGTTTAACTGCTAGCTTCAATGAAATCCTCTTCGCTAGCATTCTTGGGGTGATTTTCACCGCCTATTCCAGTCATTTACAATCAGGTATCCGTCCTTATCGGCCTTGTTGTTTGTGTGCAGCCTTTTCTTAATTCTTCCCAAGCTTCTTTGTCACTTGTTTTAAACCAAAATAGGATTGAAAAGTTTATTTCACAAAATATTGAAATAGTTTACAGGCAGGTGTCCGTCTCTATCGTCCTTGTTGTTTGTGTGCAGCCTTTTTTTTTAATTTTTTTATTTCCTCCCAAGCTTCTTTGTCAAACGTTATTTCCACCTGCCAACAAGTCTAAATATCTCTACTTTCACTTCTTGTCAACACTTGCAAGCTTGTCCTTATTTGCTAAGCTTCCTGAGACTTAAATAAGAGTAAGACTTGAAGCAGTTGTTGTCAGATTTTTACTTCGGTTACATCCTTTAAGCATGAAATGTGTGCTTGCTCAGGCTGCACATAAGATAAACTGGAAGCCTGAAATGTGATCCAGAGTCTTGAAAAGCCAAAGAGACTGGGAAGGAAAGGGCTGTCATGACCTGCCAGTTTAGAGGTCATTCGTTTGGCTCAGTTCTGTGTAATTTGCCCTTGTTTCGAGGTCCCTTTCTTTTCCTCTCACACCACCTTCCTTGTCTTGTTAATCTGCAGTCTCTCATCGCTTTACACTTAGATACATGCTTGAAGATAATACACACTCAACACAAGCTGCCAACATTCCTCTATAAGGCCCGAACCCAATGCAGTATATGTTCCTGACAGGCAGCGCGCGTGTGTGTGTGTGTGTCAGGAAGACTTTGCTCTTTGGTTGCTGGCTTTTCCACATTTATAACATTATGAAACGCAGCCCTGCTGTCCAACGTTTACACTAAACTTTAACGCACTGCTCCATTTGACGTGGCCGGTGATGACAGATTATCCTGTGAAAACGCTCCCCCTGACTGAACCTGACAACAGATTACTCCATCTGACTGTTTAGGAACAAACAAAGTGAAGGTTTTAAGGTCTATAAAGTAGGAAAAAAAAAAAGTATGCTCTATATGTAAGTAAGTAAGCTTTCTATTTGACCTTGAGAAGCCATAGGAATGTGTGGGTGTGTTTTTGGAGTAAGACGTTTGACATTTTCATGCTGCACATTTGAGGTTCAGTTATTAAAGTAGAATGTGGACTTGATTAATCATTGACTAGTCCGGGCCTGTTCCTTGAAATGTAGAAGTGTTGTCCTCCCCTTGAAAAAGAAAAAAAAACAAAAAACTGGTTGTCACATTCTTTAAAAAATAAAATAAAATAAAAATCAATGATTCTCCTAATCTGAAATGAAAGGGAAGTTTGTATTTTCTGCAGGCTGGCTGATCTTCCCGTTCACTTTCAGTTTCATTGAGTAAAAATCCCCAAACTGTGTCTGTGATCATTGTAGAAACAAAGACCTGGTGTTTTTTGGGTACTTTCACATCTCGCATGTAGTTAAAGGCTAGAAATGGGGAGTTTGGCCAAGGTGCCTTGCCAACTGAGGTGTTGACTACAATGCAGGAGTGTGTATTAACTATTTTAGTCACTTTGGAAAAATTACACCGTACGAACCTGGCATGGGTATCGGGTAGTAAAAAGATATTACATTTTACTACATTACATCTTCACTGTCTCTGTGTTTTTGATTCTCATTTCACAGATGTCGTTTGCCAGTGATAAACTGTACAAAGGATACTTGCGGCGGAAAATGCCAACCATTGTGAGCACGGTGAAAGTGAGAGAAATAGTGGCGCATCTGCCCTGCTTGACTGATCACGACAGGGTAGGTTTCCTTAGGTATATGGACCTTGAGCTTGTGCTGAGCATTGTTTGAATTATATTGGAATAATATAATGTATTGGTATTAGCATCCAAATTTTTACTAGTTCCGATACGATACCTGAGTTTCGGTACAGATACCAAGAAAAGACGTTGACCAACACCTTACTTACCTTAAATCAAAGCTCTCAAATGTTAAATGCTTTCTAAACACAGGAAGCCGCACATGAAGTTTGCTTGAATAAAATTGTCTCAAATTGGCAATTTTCTTCATGTAAATCAGGAACCATCTGATCAAAGAATAAGTATGACCTAAGAATGACCTGATATTTGATACCATCTTTGGTTACTTGACTGTTTTCAATACTGAGTGCTATGGACAACAATTCAGTCGGTACCAAAAAGTATTGAGTTTTGAATACTATGATGAATTCATGTATGTGGGTTTTTTTTCCTATGCTTTTTTTTTTTTTAAATAAAATCAAATTTTAGGAAAACATAGAGGCAAAAAGAGAGACTTGTGGGAACTATGACAGCATGGTGCTTCTTCTGGACTGTCTAAAGAGAAGAGAAAACTGGCCGGAGCAATTCATCGAAGCACTTGAGGCGTGTGATCAGCCAACTATAGCAGCTGAGATTAGAGCAGAATACGGCGCTCTGAGAGGCATCAACAGTAAGTCAGCAAGTCATGTACCTAGTACTGTGCATTATAGTGTAGAAGTTAATGTATTTCTCCCCTTTGTGTCTATCCAAAGACCCAAAAAACATTTGCACTACCTCAAACAAACTCTATAAAATAATTTTTTAGGTTCCTTTTTTATCGAAGTAGATATTATAGTAATATTTTACCCTTAGCTATGCTGGTACCCCAGTGAAGTTTGTTGGATTACCACACAGTGTGTTAGAAACCACAGTTTCAGTTTAGCCATTTCCCAAAGTGTTGAACAGGACCACATTGTTACAGGCACAAAAAACAAAATGTCTGTTGAATGTTCTGAACAGCTAGTGCAGAATAATCCAAGTGTTTAAGGGCAAACATTTGTTCTGTGCATTTAAAGGTCCCATATTTTAATTATTATCTAATATACTGTACTTTCTGGTTGAGTGTGGGAACATTGGAGCACATTATATTGGAAACATAATGTTTGCATAATACCGTTTGGAGAAATGTTAATATTTTAGTCTAGAATGTCCAAGGGTCATCTCATATTCACACATGCACCGACAGTTTACAGGCGAGCCAGAGTACTGCGTCGCACAGAGCTTTGTTCATTAATACAGGTGAAGCAAAACAGTGTCTCCTTGCTGCCTGACCTGCGGAAATAACACATCTGTGTGAGAATGGTGACCTTCTTGAGCAGGGATTTCTGGCACAACTTCCCTTCCAAGGTGCATGGAGAAGGGAAAAGGTCTGGCGAGGTCAAAACTCCAGCAGCACTTGTAGTATAAAGAGCAGCTTTATTGTCAGACCGACGGGTTTTGGGTTGTGGCCTTCATCAGGGTCATCCCTGGAAGAAAAAAAAGCATAAATACAGTAAAAAAAGAAACGGGACTGCTGGATGCTTATGAAATCACGAGTAAGCTGCATTCAGCTTTATAATTGCATTAGGAAAATAAAAGAATTGTACACATTTTTACGTGAGATGGGTGAGAAAGAATACTTATATTCTGGAAAGCTTTACTCTTTGGATTTAGTTCATATTTCTCAGTTGGTTGCATCTTGGGTTACCCTTTAATTTTCTACTATTCTCAGAAATTTCAGTGTATCCCTAACATTCATTTTACATTTACTAATATGTTACATGAATATGGTTTATAAAACATCAGCGGTATATCAAACATGAGGCTTTGTTAATTCGCCACAAGATGCTGCAGAGAATAACTTGCTGTATTTTTGCTGGTCTTCCGTGCTGATTTGTCTGTCATTAAAGACTCCAGTAAATGTGTATATTCTATCACTGTATTGTTGTCAGGGTTAGCTAGTCCCTCGGCTCATTGTTTTCAAAAGGGATTTCAATTACAAGATGTTTGCTTTGCCCTAGATTCCAACCCCAGCTCCCCTCCAACGACTGTCGTCAGGGCACACGTCCATCCAACACCATCTGCCAGTCATCTGTCCATCCCAGAGAGTGGTGGAAACAGTCAGGCCGCTGTTGCTCCGCCAGCTGAAGCATCAGCGCCTCCGGAGCCAGCCGCCCAGGCCTCACGCCCTCTGGAAATCCCTGTGCAGCCACAAGCCCCCCAGACCTCAGCAGCCCACGCTCCTGAGGCTGTTTGTCCACCTGAGGCTGTCCCTGAGCCTCAGCAGTCAACTCAGGTTGAAGTGGCACCTCCTCCATCAACACCTCCGCCTTCCCCTGAAACCCCACACACGCAGGAAACTACAACCCCACCGCCTCAGAGGGAAATTAACTATCACCAGGAGCCGGTGGAAAACTCTGAATCAGACATCCAGGATATCTCTGGAGACAATGGTGTGATCCCTGATCAGGAGAGTGCAGGAAACGACAAGGTATCGATAAACTCGGCGGCCCCTCTTCGACCATCCCGTCCTGGTGAACGGTGTAAAACAGACACTCCATCCGGCCCAGATCCTCACCAAACAACAACAACATCCACAGAGGTTCGGCCGCCAGGGAGTCCCTCTCCAACTCCAACGATAAATTCCGATGTGACCAATGCATCCTCTTTCCCCATGATGACCCCAGAGAAGTCTCCAGTGCAGGACACCACCCCGCCGGGGGACAGAAAATCTACTGCTGTCCTGCAGCCTGAAAAGACTTCTGAACCCGCTGCTCCACAGGTACCAAAATAGGGTCATTTTAAGACTTAGTAATAAAGAAACAGAATTTTGTTTGTTTTTGCCAATAAGACATTCTGGTGAATGCTGTAGTAATTGTTACAACTTAGTTATAACTATGTGTCTCTTTTTATTGATATCTTAAGTTTTCCCAAACGACCCACATATTAAAAGCACAAGTCTTCTAGATGTGTGTGGTGTATTTTCGGCTCCTTTGGGTGCTATAATGGGTATTTTTTTCTCCTCTGACATGTACTTATCTGCCTTTTGGCTTAAGTGCTTATCTCAAGTGACAGCACATGGTTTATATTGGGAGAGTAATCTGTGAAACAACAAAAATACACCACTAAACACCAAAAATGTATTTTTTTGTCATTAGTATTGGAGCATTTTAGGGTGGATTTTAATATAGTAGTAATAATAATTGTGTTTTTAAAAGTGTTCCTGAGGGCAAAGTTAAAGGTACATTCAGTGTGTGTGTGTGTGTGTGTGTGTGTGTGTATCCTTGAGGCCTACAAAATGTGTTAAATGAATAAAACATTTCCAAAGGTTTTTTTTTTTTTTTTTAAACCCTGCATTGTTTACATTCATATTTGCTTGCAGTTCTTTTGAGTAGAAACTATTCTTACCAGTTTTGTACACACACCTCTTACTTCTGTGAAGCTTATAATGTTTTGTTTTGTTTAAACGTATATCCGAGAGAGATCAGCTAAACTGGAATTGCGCTGCAGTGACAGGTGTTTTTGACAGTAGACAGGATGTTAAAAAAAAACTACACCGGCTCCCTTTTCAAAAAAATAAACTTGACATGTATTATCAACTTCACCTGCAGGTTGTTGAAAGCAGCCCGCAGACAGAAACTGAAGCCACAACCTCCCCCCTGTCTGGTGCTGCTGGGATGGACGCGTCTCTCTTTGATGACAACATTCTGAGCAAGCCCGGCCAGCTCATTAGCATCCATCCACTAAATCATAGCAGCCCTACCATCCCTGCACCCAGCCCACCGCTGGAGCCCTACTCGGGTAATAGCGAGCGTCTGGAAATAAGCAATGCTGCTGTGACTTCTACCCACGTTCCTTCGTGCGCCGCTGTCAGCTCCGCCACCGTGAATACAGTCTCTGCGCTGCCGTGCCAGGACAACGGCATTGCTCTTAGCCATAATGAGCCGGAGGAAAACCACTACGACTCTCCTTGTCAGAGTTTGGCAATGCAGGAGGTGCTGGAGAATGTGGGGCACATATCCGAGGAGCCGTCCATCCTTAACCTAGACGGCCAAAGCTCAACCCCACAAGCTCAAATCATCAACGGGGAAGCAGCCAAAGAGATCACCTCTGCACCACCACTATCCACCAGCGCTGCCGATACGGTAGCGAGTGTTAGCCCCCCCTCCAGTGAGACCTACCACCCCTCTGAGCCTGCACCAGCTGATATTTCACCAGAGCTGAAGACCCTGCAGGAGGAGAAGACGGCCTCTCGCGCCCTGCCGGCTAATACAAAGTACATTCTGAGTGCTGCAGGAGTGGGCGCCTTTGCACTGCTGATGGTGTGGAAGTTTAAAAAATAAGGGCATTTAATACCTTTTTAAAGGAAGAGAAGATTAGGCTTCAAGGCTTTTTAAAGAGGATCTTAACGGTATGGTGCCTTAGTCACTAGCCTGGGATGGCGTGAGGCAGCTGTTTAATAATCACCTATAGTAATAGTAGCTGACTTGCCAGTCCTTTTGATGTCATTGCTTGTATGTTTTATCATTTTACTGTTGAATGAAGTTGACCCTAGTGAGCAAAAAACCAAATCTGCCCTTCTTATTCTAGTCATGGAACTGGGTCAAGATCTCAGGTTATTTATGCACTTGTTGCAAATAAGTGCTTTGTAAAGGCACACCCATGCTGTGTATTAATGATGGAAAATATTTGTATGTTCACTTGTCTGATAAGCACTTTCTTTACAAGACTGTTGGCTGTCCAGTGATGATTAGTGTACTAAGGACCGGCATTTGACTGAATGTGGATTGTGGAAGAAAGAGTACCAGCATCACACTCGATAAATTATCTTTCTGTGTGGATAGTGGGAAATGGTGCTGTAAATCATGGCTAGTGCACTGTCTGTATTTATTTGTACATGTATATACAATATATAGGTATCCAATTATGTATTTTAAGAAAGGCGTCAGAAATGTTTCAAAAAAATTCACAAGGAACCCATAATGTCTCGGATATTCAGCACTCCAAGTCAGCTAAACACTGCATTATTAAATGACATACTTAGCAAATGTATCTGGTTCATAGTCAAGACCAGTCTCTCCCTACACGCTCCCCAACCATGGCACTCTTTGATAGTGATTTTTCTTTCTTGGCACAGGCTGTCCTGTTTTCTTTTTAACCCGGAAAGTGTGTTGTGTTACTTAAACACACAGCATGTAATTTGTGTAGTTAGGGGTCTCGCACATCAAAACAATAACAAAAGACGTAGTGTAGTAGTAGTAGTGTGGGATCGTGGGTGTTGCTGTCATTGCAGTCAACTTCTCCCGGTTAGGATTCCTTCAGTGTTCATCGTTCAGGAGGTTTTTAGCGGCAGCCGATCTGTCAGCAGAGGGCTCCTCCTTCAAAACAAACGGACCAGGTGATTAAAACCAGTACAAACACCAAATAGAGCAGTTTCATGTTAAAAATCTGCGTTTCTCTGATGCTGTTCGGCGGACACAAGACGTTCCAGATGGGCTGCGGGCCTAACGTTTAACTTAAGATCCAGATGTCCGCTGACTACAATCCTTCATCCGGTTAAAACATATAGTTAAGTGACCAAGATCTGAAAGGTGTATCGTGAAAATGTGGCTTAAAACTGGATGAAAATTCAGTTTATGATAGATTCTGGCTGACGCATGCGCAAAGGGCACACGCCGTTGAAAGGCGACCAAATGACACACACCGTTACCCTGACTAAAATGGAAACATTGGTGATAATCAAAGTACACAACTCCACAAAATATATAACGGGTTTAGTCGGTTTTAGACTTACAGAAAAGTTACATATAATATCTTTAATATGATAGTTGGGAACTGTGAGCTTTAATGTCATGAGCTGCATATTTATCTGGGTTTTGAAATGGTGATTTTTGTGCTTATTTCTTACATTTGGATGTTTTAAATATATTATAAAAAGGTAGTTGATATAAACATCACCTAGGTTTTATGCAATGAAATAATGTTAAAAACGTGCGATTAAAAAATTGGAGATTAACAAATCTCGCTGCACTTGGCAGGTCCTTAAGGCCCAAGTGACTGTGTGCATTTTGGATATCATCTGATGACATTTTATTTTTCCATAGGTTTTCTTCTCCTTAAAACGAAAACAAGTTTGACTGTGAGATGAGATTTTACTGTAAATAGCAGTCAATACAAGAAATTTCGCGGGGGGTAATTTAGAAAATTTGCATATTTTAAGGTTATTTGAGCTGCAAAGACACTTTGTAGATGACATATATTGTTATAATATACATGTCAGTTGTAATCTCAGTTTAAGTTTTAGCTCAATTTGTATGCACTGTCTCTAGCTATGCACTTGGCAGTCACATCAATAAACCTGAATTATAAAAAGATTATTCTTTTTTTGAATGTGTGTGTTGAATTCCCTTCAGAGAAACCACAAGCTAATGCCCACTATACAATTCCCCAACTTTATTGGACTTCACACAGAACAAGGGTGACAGAACCACCTATATGGAATCCATTGGATCATTATCATGTAAAAATAGAAAACCTATAGTACTCGAAATAGAAATTAAATTAAAAAAATTATTTTCAATAAAGAAAAAAGACTAAATTGAAAAAAGTAAATAAAATAATAAACTAACTATGCCTTTTGCACTTTAATTATCTTACTCTGCATTACAACCACATTTCCTTTGATTAATAGCCTTAACAGATTCAGTGTCCTTTATAAATTGATCAATGGATAATTCTAAAGATGGGAGGGATTTAGAAAGCTTGGATTTTATTTAGCAAATACAATTAATACGTTTACAATTTACTGTACTTTTTGAGTTTATGTTCTTGTTTTCATAATGTAAAATAACTTTCTCATCTTTTCCATTATTTGCCTAATTTGTTTGATGAGCAAAATAATCATCCAGTTACTCCCATAATAATATTGTGTAATAGTTATATAAAAGTGTTGGTCAGATATACTATAGATTGTAGCTACATCATACAGGATGTTGTACATGTACTTGGTGCTTGTTTCACCTTTGCTGTTTATACATCATGATTCTTTAATGTGACCAAAAATTCAAAATGTGACAATGACATCAGCCTCCTGTTTTTTGACCGAGGGATTGACATTCTGATTTGTTCTGGCGTCCTTCAATCACCTACTGACCCCGCCCACCTCAGTGTTGACAACGAGAATAAAAAGGAAATGCACCCCGCTCGCGTATAACGACACAGCTACTTAGCTAGCTAATTAGCTAGCCTGTGGCCCACTGGACTACGTTGTCCACATAAATGACTGACGTGCAATGGTTTAATTTATCATAAACTACAGCATCCATGTAGTTAGTCAGTTACTTCAATGGCGTTCAATGGCCACCAACGCGACGATGAAAGTATCGACGAAGACGAAACGCCCACGAAGCAGCCGCGGTCCAACAAGGAGATGCCCGGTTGTTTCAGCAACGAGCCCGACAATGAGGCAGCCGCGTCCGCAGGAAGAGCCGCATCCGAACGGCGGACCTCTAACGCGACCGCGAGGCATCGGACCGACTCGGTGAAGAAAACAAGGCCGCGTAGGTGTTAACGTTGCTATCGTGGGTTTAGTGTATTTACTGGGAAAAGGTACGGTTCCATGGATACAAAAATCAAAGGCGTACCCCAGAGAAAATACAGATTTGGGAAGAAGATTATGTAATTGGCCGCGTAAATTCCGCCAAATAAACTGTGAATTGCTGTGTCATGTGCTGAAATGATGCAAAAACTGACAAAATAATTATGTCATTGGTGTTGCAATGTGATATCGGTGGGCTGTCGTGGCAGTAAATAGCCAGGATCTATTTTGCAACAAGATGGCGTTCGCGGTACACATCGTACCTCTGGATGAAGCTGCTTGGTATTATGTCGGCCAAGATTGAGACATCAGCTCAATCTGTCCCCATTGCCACTAAGCATTTAAATATTAAATATGTTTTTTAATATCATCGAACGTAATGTGTTGGGGTTTTTTTGGGACAATGTTGGTTAGTGAACTTTTATTTGTTGTTGTTGCGTATATTATCTCACATAATGCAGCATTTCCCTGGTTTGGGATGGACATTGGAGGCACTCTGGTGAAGCTGGTGTACTTTGAGCCCAAAGACATCACAGCAGAGGAGGAGCAGGAAGAGGTGGAGAACCTGAAGAGCATCCGGCGCTACCTCACCTCCAACACCGCCTATGGCAAAACGGGCATCAGGGACGTGCACCTGGAGCTGCAGGACCTGACGCTGTGCGGCAGGACAGGCAACCTGCACTTCATCCGCTTCCCCACACATGACCTGCAGGCCTTCCTGCAGATGGCCCGCAACAAGCACTTCTCCAGCCTCCACACCACCCTCTGCGCCACAGGAGGAGGGGCATACAAGTTTGAGTCTGATTTCCGCATGGTGGGTCTGCAGTTGTTCTCTTCTGTTTGCTTTTACAGGCCGGACAGCGATGGTGGCCGAGGACAAGAAGGGCATATTATCAGATGTCTGATTCTAAATGTCCACGTGCAATTTGCAAGAAATCAAAACGGATTCATTTACTGACACCTTGCGCGTTCTGACACACTGTTCTCCTTCTGGACCACGACAAAGCATTGGTTAATTAATTTGGACGACAATGAGATAAATCATGATTGTTGCTCTAAATCTCCCTTCAAGCGCTATATATTTTGTATCAAACGGTGGCTTGTATAATTACCTGCTAATTTAGGCAATTTTGTGTTAGTCGTAGATTGTAAACATAAGAGATGTGATTTTATTTTTTTATTTTCTTTTGGGGGGGGGGTTGTTGCGACACAATCAATTGTAATGAAGGTTCCTGTTTTCTTGCCCCCTGCTATCCCTCCTCCTATCAGTTTCCTGCCTGTGTGTTCTCCCGACCACATCCCCTCAGTGATGTAATCCATGTTCTCTTTTCTCTCACCCCCTCCAAAAAAATAAAAGATGGCAGACCTGCAGCTTCACAAGCTGGATGAGCTGGACTGCTTGATTCGGGGTGTGTTGTACATCGACTCGGTGGTGTCCAGCGGGCCCTCGGAGTGCTACTACTTTGAAAACCCCACTGACCCAGATCGCTGCATCCAGCGGCCCTACACGCTGGAGAACCCATATCCTCTGCTGCTGGTCAACATCGGGTCTGGGGTCAGCATCCTGGCCGTCTACTCTGAGAGCAACTACAAACGAGTTACTGGGACCAGGTAATAATCAGTGGTGGAGATGTACTGTGCACTAGCCATGTTGGCTAGTGGACTTCAATTATTAGTCATTTCTGTGAAAGACAAGTGGATAATTGTATGAGTTCTTGTTTTTAATGTAATAGGCACATGTTAACTTATTTATGATCAAATTCAGGACTATCCATTAAGCACAGATTTTAATGCACCAGCGACACATACACAGGCTGATACAAGGGGAAAGTGATCCAGGTATTTGCAGGAGGGTGCGCTCCAGTCAAGTGGGTGGCCTGTTTGGTGACGTCTGCCCTCTGTGTCTCCCTAGTGCCTTGGCGTGAAAAGTAGCAGCGTTTTGTTTTAGCTGGGGGCTACCAAACCACTTCCTTTACCAACTGTTTGCTTGTGAGTTGAAGCCAAGTGGGTTTTTGTTAGTTTGATTTGGGTTTAGTTTGAAGTTTTGAAATATGTCAGGTTGGCAAACTGGCAGTTTTCCCTCCTCCTACCCTCGCCGCTGGTTTGTTTTCACGCGTGGTTTCTCTGTCTGGTGGCCTTCAAAGGGACTCGTGAATGCTTAGTTCTCTCTTGACATAATGGCCCTTCGTGCTGAGAAAGAAACAGTCGATGAGTGTATATGAATTGGGAGTCTGTATTATATACACTGTTTACACATAACTTTTGGCAGAGACATTTCGCTTAATTTTTCCCTTAATTTTAGACTTGAGTTGAGACGTGACAATCCTTACTCAGTCGAGTCGAACCCATTTTTAATCCAGACTGATGTATTTTCCACTTCTAGAATATAATTGTTATTATTTATTATCTCCCTGTTAATCTGTGTGTGTCTACAGCCTTGGTGGTGGGACCTTCCTGGGCCTGTGTTGCCTGCTGACTGGTTGCTCTACTTTTGAGGAAGCTCTCGAAATGGCTTCTCAAGGGGAGAGCACCCGAGTGGACAAGCTGGTTCGGGACATCTATGGAGGAGACTATGAGAGGTTTGGGCTGCCAGGTTGGGCTGTAGCCTCCAGGTGCGGTTTACAGCAGCTTTAGTTTTTTTGTTTTTTAACTGTAGGTCACAAGCCTGTTTTTGGTGGAGTCCAGCATTAACACAGTCACAGCTTTAATGAAACGGGGAACCAGCACAGTACTAAATTGGCTGTTTCCTATCCAGGGTAAAAACGAGAAGACTTGAATTCCATTTGGAGCACTATGAGCAGGACATTTTCATCCACAGATAGAATACCAGTATCTATCTTTCACTTTCAATATTCATAGCTTCCAAATATGTTTGGTTTGTTTTGTTTTTTAAGTATTTGGTCTGAATCGTGCTTTTGGGATTGGTGGTTTGATTCATAACGGTGCAGAATTTTAACGGACTTCTGAAGTGTTTGTTCATCTGATATGGCCTGTGCTTTGATTCGATAGTTTTGGCAACATGATGTCCAAAGAGAAGAGGGAGTCGGTGTCCAAAGAGGACCTGGCCAGGGCGACGTTGGTCACCATCACCAATAACATCGGCTCCATCACCCGGATGTGTGCTCTCAATGAGGTTAGTAACTGGGGGGGAAGATGCAATAGTGAGGAAATATTTATGAATTTAGATCATGTATTTACCAATTAACAGTGGATTTCAGCAGCCACCAAAGCTAATAATGTTGTGACAGCATCGCAACAGGCGTCAAAGTCTTAAACTGAATCAGAGACTCTTAGACTGATGAGGACGGGACGTCTAACAGAAAAAATATCTTGATGCAAAAGTAGCTAGTACATGGAAAAGTTTGGTGACATAAGGATGATTTCTTGTGTTTGTATCGGAGTCCGAATTTTGTTATGGGGACAACCCTGTTCTTATAAAAGACTTACTTTAGATTAACCTGTCTGGGGACAAATCCGTTCCCCTCCGGCGTCCCTGCTGGCCGTTTCCTCTTTGCGTTCAGCCTCTTTACGGTGCTGCCTTGTGGCATCTTGATCAAGCAGCATTGTACAGGGCTATGAAGGCGTAGAGGAGGTATGCTCCGTTATCCTCGTGTCTTTCACAGCCCAAGGCGGGGTGTGTCCAACTCAAAAATCAATTAAAGACACCAGAAAATTATTTTTAAAAAGCCAGCGGTGATGTGTGTTTTTCATTTATTTTTTTAATTTAGTGGCCAAAGTTGCATGCCTCAAATACATAAGTAGTCAAATAAATCTGTTTGTTTATAGTTTTGAAGTTTTAAAATCCATAAATGTCGACCAAAATGCTTTACAGATGCGTTAAAAGTGCAGTCAGATGATTAAAATAAATAAATAAATAAAAATGCAAACATGTTAGAGAAACACATTAAATAATATAGGCAGAAAAGTTTTATGGTAATATGAGTTTTTTTTTTGTTTTATAGAAACGGTAATAAGTAATATCATATAGAAATAAACATATTTATAAATGAGTAACATCCATATCAGCATTGTAGGAGAACGTCTTTGACCAATGACATTTCTTAGCTGAAGGTTTCTGTTGTATAAAACTGCCTTAACAGATTTCACAGGTTGACACATGGATAATATTTGTCATTTTGTGTTTATATTGTTTCGAGATAATCTTACCTATTACCCTACTTATTGAATGCCCATTCTCTTTCATTACTAAGAACATAGAGAGAGTAGTCTTTGTGGGCAACTTCCTAAGAGTGAACACCCTCTCCATGAAGCTGTTGGCCTATGCCATGGACTACTGGTCTAAAGGACAGCTCAAGGCACTCTTTCTACAGCACGAGGTAAATACATAAACCACTTATTGACCTCAGAGACCAAAAATGTAGTTTCGTGCATTGTTGGGCTCAATGATTTCTAACTCAAAGTTCTTTCTGGTTTTTATTTATTTTTTTTAGGGTTACTTCGGAGCGGTTGGAGCCCTGTTAGAGCTCTTGCATCCGTCCTAATCCATCCAAACTACATCCAAAGTACTTGTCAACCTGCTGCAAAGACCATTAGCACTTTAGACCGTTCTTAATTAATTCCACAGTGGGATGTTACGCCATGAGCCAGTAAATTTTGGTTGTGGCCGGAAAACTGTCAAACATGTGGATGTCCTATTATGTTCTCAGAAATCAAGCTGCTTTGTAAAATGGTGAAAGTGGCGTCTAAATGTTGATACGCATCCACCGTTGTGGTCAGTACATGGAAGTCTGTGTCCTCCCCTGACCAAGGTTGTATGCAGCAAAGTTGTCAAAGTCATTGCTTGCAGGGCATTGCCGAAACCAGTTTAGGTCTGAAACATTTCAAGGAAATTCACCACGGTTGCCTGAACTACTGTAGGTTTAAAAAGTCATCACATAGTCTTGTGGACTGCACTGTGGGTATCATTATGGTTTATTCTACCCTACTTTGGTACCAGGTGGATGAGAGTTTGTTTAATTGGACTATAGTGTATGACTTAATATTATGAATGCTAGAACTTAATCACAGGAAAGGTTTTACTAGAAAAGTATCATTCATTGTTGTTTACTTGCCAAATATGTTGTTGATGTAATTGTTAGCTCTATAAAAATGTCAGAGAAAGTACCCGACATAAATTTCCAGAGCCAAAGATGACTTATTTGAAATACTTGTTTTGTCCAAACAACAATTCTAAACCAAAATATATGAAGTTTACTCTCCTATATAAGACAAAGAAATGTTAATATTTGGGAAGCTGTAACCAAGAAACTTGTGACGTTTTTGCAATTTATTATGTTGTACCTGTCTACATATTGACTAATCCTTTCAGCTCCACATACATGTGGTTCTAAATAACAACATCTTGGGGGGGGGGGGAGTCTTGGATGATATCTTGAGAGTTAAGATGATTTGAACTCTAAAATTAAAAGTACGCACTAACTTTTTTTCTTTTTGTACTGTAACATGCCTGACCGTTTTGTCAGCATGCAAGATATCGTCGTGATAGTACTCTCATCCATCTGGTACTCGCAGTAAGCTGAAAAAAAACACTGAGAATCGTTTACAACCGCTTATTATTAATGCTTTCTCTGTGAGCGTTTACTCACGGTCACCGATTGGGCTTGAAATGAGGGTGTGAACGGTGAAAGACTTTTAAACCGCTGCGCAAAAAAACTAGAAGGTTGTTTACATTGCATGTTGACTCACATTTAAACTTACATTTCAGTCTCTCTTAAGTGACAACATCATTGATTAAAACTGCATAAGAGGTTGCCATTTCATCAGAATTATGCTTTAATGGAGACGTTAACTGTTACCATAGATTATTTATGCCTCTATAAAGGGTAAATATTGTCTTTATTACAGTACTTTTACCAACTGCGATCTCAACGTATGTAAAGTTCATGAACTCAATTGTTTACTCCAGGCAGTTATTTATTTTTTTTTTTGTTTTTGCAACAGTGCTGGTATCAGGAAATTTGGTCCATCAATGTCGGGGGTTAGTGAGACTGAATGAGTGAAATATTTAAGTCCTTTTATGACCCCAAACCTTTGCCCTGCTGAAGTGCCCTTGAGCCACTGCATTCCTTGCCTTGTAGAGAGAAATCAGAGCAAGTGAAAAGATTAATATCGATAAATGTGAAAATACAAAATAGAGGTAAAAATGACGGCATTATACCCAGATTGACGGAAAAAAAAGCTTTTAACGCAGAAACTTGATGCATCCCTCCAATGGAGGTTTTAGGTCCTGTGACCCAAACCATTTATGTCTTTATCAAGCATGTTCAGTACGTACTCTAATACAATATTAATGTTTAGAATTGAAAGTACATATTGGTCAGTCTTCCTAAGGCTTTTGGTTTTTCAGAGTAATTTAGCAAGGTAGAACCTCTGATTGCTGATGTGCGTGTCATCATTTCATTTAATGCTTATCCGTCCCATTTGAATGCAATCTGTTTGTTCAGTAATCTGTGGATGACAGGGACCATAATGAATCATAAACTGCCTAATTAAAAGTTATGACTCCCAAAATATTTGTGCATTCAGTGGACACGGTTTTCCAGCTGTCGGATTACTGGAGATGATGTATCTGCAAGTTGAATTTACAGTAAGTTGGTTTTTAAAGGTCCAGTGTGTAGGATTTAGTGGCATCTAGCGGTGAATTTGCAACACCCTCCCCCTCCTAGCGTTTGGTAGAAACTGCTGCAGCAGTGAAAGTGGCAAAAGGCCCTGTCTCGAGCAAGTGTCAGGTTTGTCCGTTCTGGGCTACTGTAGAAATATGGCGACCTCTGTGGAAGGGGACCTGCTCCCTCTGTAGATAAAAATGGCTCATTCTAAGGCTAAGAAACACAGCGGTTCTTATTTTCAGGTGATTGTACACTAATGAAAACATACTTTCATATTGTATTCAATTTCTGCCTATAGCGCCTCCTAAATGTTACACACTGGACCTTTTTAAATTAAGTGCCTGTCCTCTTTTTGTATAGAATAAAATGTGTTCAGCAATGTGATTTTTAAAATGAGAGAAATTGATTTGTTATTCTCAAGGTTTTCTTGTTTTCTTTGCAATGAAGATCAAACAACATTGTAACTTTTTGGGGGGAATTATAAATGTCTTACGCCATTGTTAAATGCAAACTTTTCATATTATTGTGACTACAAGTGGCGTTTTTATGGGAGAACTTTTTAGGAGAAGTTTAATATTTGGGGAAATACGTTTATTCGCTTTCTTGCTCAGTAAGATTAGAAGACTGATATTGCTTATCTGTTGGAAACTAAATCTGAAGCTACCAGGGTACCTCGGGGCGGCTGTGGCTTGGTGGCAGAACGGTCGCCTGCCAATCGGAAGGTCGGCGGTCGGCGGTTCGATCCCCCAGCCATGCGTCGACAACAAACGTTATACAACGTATTAAATACTGAGTTTTAGGGGTGCTGGTAGGTGGGTTTTGTTACCTTTTTAGAAGGAGCCAGGCTAGCTCTGTTTCTCCGTTTCCAGTCTTTATGCTAAGCTAACTAACGTTAGCTGTTGGCTGGAGCTTTATGTTTGCCATCCAGACATGACAACAGTAGAGTATTGAGAGGTTTCCATGGCTTTTTGTATTATAAAGCAGGTTTAGGTGATATATAAGTACAGTGAAAGTATCAAAACGTTCAATCCATGGAGAAGTACATAACCCGTATTCAGAAAGGCGTTCTTTTTAATGAGCTGATGACATATCACAACCATAGATATAAGTTACATAATAAAGGCCTTTATTTAAACGCCAGGTTCCATGATTAGATACAAACATAAACGAAGGGCTGCTTGACACAACGTCACGTACATTGTGGTATAAACTGAAGTGCAGCCAGATTAATTTACACGTTTGCTAATGAGCAAGCTACTCGCTAGCTTGCTAGCATCACAGAACACCGCCACAAAGCGCAATTGTGTTCGCGTACAGTGGCTCAAGAAAGCGAACAGGCATAATGTTATTTACCAAAAGGTCGAATTGTCCCTCTAAGTTAAAGGTTCATTGAAAGGGCAAACTTGCTTTTTGAGGTCATAGTTTTGTGAAATCTTTGCTGTCTCCACCAGCCGACATTAAGTTAGGCCTAACGTTACTTCTCTATATATTTTCATGGTCCAGACAGATACCAATTTCCTGTAAAGTCACCTTAACGTCCTATTAAGCAGCCTACATAAACTGCAGGTTATTGGAAGGAAAATGTATTGAGTTTTCATTCCAGATAGTTTTATTATAAGAAATGAATTGGCAGTTATTTTCCGGTTGTCGATCTGCGGACACGTTGCGCCTCGTCAGACACGTAGCCTGTGTGTGAAATAAGTGTGTTTTTTTTTTTACGTTACGCAAGAGAGGACAGCCTGTTACAGAACCATCCATGAAAGAGTTAGTGTCTTTCCAGGGAATAAATCCAGCCCACTTCGGTCTTGCACCCTTCCCTCCTCCTCCTCCTCAGTGAGGGCTGCACAGCTGGCGATCTACAGATAGTAACGCTGCAAGGAGCAGGCTAATTGGCTGCTAGGTAGACCACTGCCCCGCAAATTGCACCCGTGTTTCATGGAGGAGATGAATTAGCGCAAGTACTTGGATATTTATTACTCTTTTGTCCTCGATGGTTCAGTTTATGAACCTCTGGATCACCACAATTTAAGACCCAGCCCCCCCCCCCCCCGCTCCCCACTGGAACCGCTATAACCTCCTCATACTGGGAACATATAAGGTAAGGTAGATTTCATTATTAGATTGAGGTTTGAAGAGAGATGCAAGGGGAATGGTGATTTATCTGCAAACAAAACTTAGATTTTTTTTACAAAGTGATTTTGCTGTAGACAGTAAAACTCCCTAAATTGTAAGAACAAAGCGACAGGCAACATTTAAAACACAGTCAGGGTATTAAAAACACATCATGTATTGTATTTCGTTACTGCTTTGATAACTGTGAGGCAGCATTGTGCTATAAAGTCGCCTCATGCTTAATCAAGCCCCATCTGCAGCAGCATATGTGTTCACTAAAACAAGCTCTTTAACTCTTAGGAATGCCGAACATTTGAAATGGGAAAAAATGCCAGGAATGCTGCAACAGGACACAAAATATGGTCCCAAAGCCAAATACTGACTTGGAATGTACTTTTTAAAATGTGTTAAATTGGTACCACTCTCTAATAAGACACAATCATTAAGGACAAGTAAGTTATTTATGAATGGATAATGAATTATTCACTAATGCTTCATAGATCAGTTATGTTTAAACTCCTTTCTGATGGTGTTTTCTATTTGGTAATCAAAGTTCATTATGCATTAATAAATCCTCATGGGTTTCTCACTTTCTAATAAGCCTTCAAGCCTGCAGTTATAAATGTTTATAAACTGTTAACAAATTAATTTTGGTCCAAATGCTCAGTGGCAGTTTTCCGATAAGTGGTGAAAGAATCATTTGGTAGGGGGGGGGGG
>CM022480.1:5964095-6040753 GCA_011952105.1 Coreoperca whiteheadi
GGGGGGGGGGGTGGGGGTGGGGGGGGGGGGGGGGGGGTAGGGGGGGGGGTATGAGCTAAAAAGACAAAGCAAGTGTCATGCTGGAAGAGGATAAACAGCAGACAAACGGACAACATGGCAACCTAAAAGTTGTTCTTATTAATAGCTTTTAAATGGACCCTTATTAGAAAGTGGTGCTGTTAAATTTCTCTCTTGGGTTTGGACAAGATCCCTGTGTTATGGTTTGCGACTGGACTCTTCTTACAGAACAGTTTACATGGATCAGAAAGCCAACAGGTCCTAATTGCACTTTCTCAGAATTTCTAGGAAATGTTTGATCGCCATGTCTTTCGACGTTGAGCGACTTTAGTTTTCTCTTTTTCCTGATCATCCAAATGTTTGCTTCTGTATCTGAAACCTACCTTTATCCCCCAGTGTTCATCTTATATGCAGTTTCGTCCGCCATCTGTCTACTCCCTGTGATGTGGCTCATGCTCATGTTGACCGGTCTAGGTATAAAGTTTCACAAAGTTCCTCTGAGGTCAACAACATGCTGCAGCACGGCAGGAAAACCTTTCCTGTTGCTCAGGGAGCTTTCACTCCCGGGTTGTTTTCAGTCTAGAAATGCACAAGGTAGAGACCTATGGTGGTGATTAGCAAACAGATTCAGAGTGTGTTTCGGTGGGAATTTGTTCATGCTGTGTCTCAGGATAAGAGGCCCTGATCCAGAAAACTGTTGCCTGGTTGATTTGAGCTTTTCACAAGACCTGATCCATGAGCACATTGGTATGGAGAGTCCCTGCTTCACTGAGGAGCGAGGAAGAGAAACAGTTCGGTGTGTGTGTGTGTGAGTGAGAGAGAGAGAGAGAGAGAAACAGGGTTGGTTTTAATTAGGGTTGGACTGATACACAGGAGTTGGCCTTTTTATTCAAATCAAATACTTTCCGGTTTGTGTCGCCTGATGTGATGGAGGTTCCTTGTGACAAAAGCTACAAAATCGCCAATTTGAAAATCATGAAATAATCTTTTATATTCTGTGTCTAATTTATATTTATTTTATTTAATTAATGGCTTTCTTTCAGTTAGTTCTTTAAAGGCCTAAGTAATCCCTTTCCACTGAACGGTTGCAGTGGTTCATCCTCCCTTACAGGATAATTCCAGTTAATTCAACTTATGTTCGTGGTTTTGCCCAATGTCTCTATCAGTTACTATGCCCTTGTACTTACCAAAGTAACTGCTAAGATTTGGAAACATGGTGTCTTTGAAGTCCAACGGGTCTAGACACACTAGAGGCCAGATGATCAGGCAGGTTATAAATAGTTTAGCCAGATTATCCAACCCATATATTATACACTGTGTTTGGAAGTGCAACGGAAAGTGAGCGTGCCCGAAATGTTGGTAATAATCCCTCATTGCACAGTAAAACTGTGGCTATGCAAAGATATGGTAATTACAGTAGGTCCGAAGCAGGATGTTGGTCTGTAAACTGTAATGGATGGTAAAAAATATCTGCATAGTTCCACATAGTTTGGCTAAACTGTTACAACATTCACTTAGTGATTTTCATGCACAGAGCGGTGACGTGCACTTGTTGCTTCCAGTCAAAATGTGGAGAGAAATATTGCATCTTTTCTCCTCACTCATTCTTTAAAATGCTTTGTAGTTGTAGTTCTTTCTGTCTTCGTCTATTTGCTGCAACAGTTGGTGGAGAAATCGTTCTCACTGCCTTTATTTTAGCAAAGTTTTTTCTGTGTGATTGTTGAACATTTGTGTTCACGCAGCTGCTGCTTTTTGAGGGAAAAACCCCAAACTAGAATCTATTGTAGCAGTTGGAAATACCTGGTTATGTCACAATGTCTATTTCGGCCAGTTGTGTAAAGGGATAAGAAAACAATATACCACCAAACAAAAAATAATGGGCCTTCAAATCACCCATCATCGTGTGATGCATTAGGGTTTTTCGTGAGTTTCTAGGTAAATTTGTCACTACTAGAGAGGCTGAACATGTATCAACATAATACACCTTTTACACCGTTTTGCTCTCTTTTCAGGAGTTAGATGAGGAGATCTACTGTATATCAGTTTTACATTTGTGTGTTTAGTCGTGACAGGATACAGGATGTGTTTAGCCTAGCTTAGCACAAACACAGGTAGCAGGGCATATTCTTTACATTACATTAAATTTATTTAGCTGACGCTTTGGTCCGAAGCGACTTACAGTCAGTGCATTTCAGCCATGTGGATACAATTCAAAAATTCGCAAGGATTATGCAAGTACATCAACATCATCAAATATGCTGAGCTGCATCAAGTGCTAAATTCTCATCTAAACCCCAGTAATTAAGCAACCAAGTATATTTCCCCAAATGTTGAAGTATCCCTTTAAGCTGAATTTGAGCATTTTTGTGGCTTATGTGTACCTTGGGGGGACAGTGTTAGACCACTGTATAAGATACATAGTGTGTAACTGGAGCGTGCCTGGTTTAATTCTTTCTGGGTATGTTTGTATATTATGCCGCTCATTCTCCTCTCTATGATCAACAATATGGTAAAGCCAGAAAAATAATCTTCATGGCTTGCTTTTCCTGAGGTTTCTATCATTTATTTCCCCTGTTTAAAGTTTCTTTGGGTAGTTTTTCCTTAGTCTACTCGAGTGTCTAAGGACAGAGGGTGTCGTATGTTACAGACTGTAAAGCCCTTTGAGGCAAAATTGTGATTTGTGATATTGGGCTATATAAATAAAACTGATTTGAATTGAATGGAAAGCTTTAACATGGCTTCAGTTCAGACATAGGGGCTATGCCTAAGACCCTGCTGACTAAAGCTTAGTGTGAACCTGTGTGTGTCCTTCCATACACTGTGAAATTAGACTCAGACGACGCAGTCGGTCTCAGACATGTTTTGGAAAGGGCACCTTAAGTTTGTGGTTTCTGTACAAACACATCACACTGCTGTATTTGTGTCTCTGGAGGAAAAACCCCCCACTCGCTAAAAGCTAAGAAGGAGTGTAGCTGTCAAGTTATCAATAGCAGGCCCTTGTTAGCATTCAGTACCTACCAAAGCTGTACAGGATGGTTTAAGAAGGCAGAGTGAACATGTTGTAGGGAAAAGGTGGCTTGTTGTATAAAGAAATATGAATGAATAATTAACCCAGAGGAAAATCTCTTGAGTAATAGTGATGTCTGCTCAATAAAAACTGAACATTAGCACAGCGACATTGAAGAAAATTTGACAGAAAAGCTATGAAATTGATACTGTGAAAGTGCAGCTGTTCATTTCATAAATACAAATATTCATGCCATTGACGCCTGCACATTTGTAAATGTTCCCTGTTATTCCTCCCCACATCAGAGTCAAGTAGACACTGACCAGATGGTTTGAATCAAATTGCCTGAGCAACTCTACACTCTTACATCAATCCTACTTGCATATGCTGAGCACAGCTCCTCTGTGGGAGCCCTCTTGGTTTTAGCTACAGTATAAAATCCATTCAGAAACTCATTTAGAGGGCAGTAGGGCTAACCAGAGGGACATTTGGGGTGCAAATAGATGAGAACTTGGGCTGCTCTCAGTCCACCCTCTGTTATGATATTAGCACAACATGGTACTCAGAAGTGTCCCAAAATGGAACAGACTTGGTTGAATATACATTTCGAAAGGGGTATTTAGATACTAAGAGTAAAAATGGCCGACTTACCCCATCTGTTTGGAAAAGTTTAGATATAATCCATGTTTGAATCGTTGTAAAGGAATAGTTTGACATTTTGGGAAATATCCTTATTCGCTGTCTTTCCCAGAGTTAGGCGAGAAGATCGATGCCACTCTCATGTCTGTGCGCATATGCCACTGGAGCCAGCAGCCGCTTAGCTTAGCATAAAGACTGGAAACAGGGGGAAACAGGCTTTGTCTGAAGGTAACAAAGTTTACCTACCAGTACCCTGAATTTGTTGATTCCATACAAAAACTGAAGTGTAAAAAACGACATGTTGTGGTTTTATGGAAAGTTAGGTGTCGGAATATGCCGGCAAGTTTAAGGCTCATACTACATATTCATTTCAAGTTTCTGGTACACAGCAGAAATTATCTCGTACAAGAAACCATCTGGAGTGCCCGGTATATGTGTTCACAGAATCTCTAGTTGTTTGATCATATTTTATATTTTGTATTCTCAGGAGTATAGCCAAGTTTGTTGCCATTCTGGGTAATTAAAAAAAAGCGGTGCTCTGTCAGCGCCTAAATAGTTTCTCATGCTCATGAGATACTTTCTGAAGTGTACCATAAACTTGTGGAAAAAACATTTTTCCCATGTCCCTTTAGGGGCTCTGTACCTTCTTGACTGTAGAAGCTAGTTTCTCCTTATTTCAAGTGGTACTCCGACAGACGTGGCTGTTTGTTGGTCACCTCATAAACGTATTAAGACACCTCATAAAAACTATTTGAATGGGCCCAATATTCAGTATTTTGATGTATAGAAAACCTGAAACGGTCTTCTCAGTTAAACCTGTGTCCTTTAGATTTGTCTTGACAGTGCCTTTTCCTTTTATGTGCAGCTACAATAATGGAGAAGTCAAGATGCAGGCGGCAGTTAGCATTTAGCCTTCTGTTTGGGTTGTGGTTACCTTGCTGTTTTGCCCAGACCACACCGTCAAACGCAGCCACGCCGACACCCACACCATCCCCGTCCCCCCAGCCCCAGACCGAACGGCTAAAGGTCAGACTGACTGGATACCCCCGAAAACACAACGAGGGTCGGATAGAGCTTTTCCACAAGGGAGAGTGGGGAACCATCTGTGACGACGACTTCTCAATAAACAACGCCAACGTGCTCTGTCGCCAACTGGGCTTCGTCTCAGCCACAGGATGGACCCACAGCGCCAAATACGGCAAGGGCCAAGGTAAGAGTGACATCAGCCACTTCCTGAGATTCAGTTTCTGGTTTAGTCCACTGTGAGCTCTGCCATATGGGTATTTATTGTGTATTATTATGAATATTTTTAGCCATGCCAGCAGCGTGGCTCTAGGAATGACTATGTCACGTTGGTCCAGACTGAAATATCTCAACATCTGACTGTATTGACTGGCACAAAAACTACACAGTCATTCATGGTTCCCAGACAATGAATCCTAATGACTTTGGTTAACCTCTGACTTTCCTCCAGCACAACCATAAGGTCGACATTTGTGGTTTAGAGTGAAATGTCTCGACAACTATCTGGTGGATTGCCAAGAAATTCAGGCGTTCAAGTAGATGAATTCTAATAACCTTGGTGATGATTTTGGTTACCATCAGGTCTAAATTTTGATTGTCCAATACTTTGGCTATGACAGAATACCTATAAAACTAATGAGCTTCCCATCAGACTCAGCTGTACTTAGTTTTTAGTGCTAGCAAATGTTAGTAGACTAACATCTAACATCAGCGTTTTAACCTTGTAACTGTGAGCATGTTAGCAGGCTGACGTTAGCATTTAGCTCAGCCTCACAGAGCTGCCAGTGTGGCTGTAGACTCGTAGTCTCGTTACAATTGAAATCATGACTGTTCTTTAGAAATCTTTACAAAATATGAATGGAATTTGTTTCCCACCGTTTGACTTCCAAACCACCCCATCCTTTCAACTCTCGTGTTTATTAGGAATCATTTTAAACAAATTGGACTACATTGACATGCTGCCATACGTTCCCAGAGCACCAGTGTTAAAAGCAACCAAGTGTCGCATCCAGGCCTGGACTGATTAGTTTCCGCAGGCCTGGGAGTGTGCTTCAACCACACTGACAGTCTGCTGCCTGTCCAGGCAAAATTTGGCTGGACAACGTGCTGTGTAACGGAGGTGAGAAGAGCATTGAGTTCTGCAAGTCTCGCGGCTGGGGCAACAGTGACTGCACTCACGATGAGGATGCCGGAGTTGTGTGCAAAGACGAGAGGATTCCTGGCTTTGTGGACTCAAATGTTATTGACGTAAGTTGCTAAAATACATTTAATTACATTCTGTAATTTAGTTTCCGTAAAAATGATGCACAGAGTTCATTAAGAAGTTGTAATGAGCCCATAAACGCTACTGCTCCACAGCCAATACACTATAAGATCTAACCCACATGACAGACATTAGACACCTCAGTGCAACTCCACCTGGAGCTGCCACACACATGGTGTTGTTTAGCTCGGCCCTATACCATGTGTCTGAAGCTGTTAAAAGCAGCAGCTTTCCAAGTATATTGTCCTGAAGTGATGTGGTGTGTGGAGAGCTTTCTCAGTGAACCCGAAATACCTTCCATAACAGTATCAGGATTAGTTCCTTCGACTGATTGTTTGTGGGGTCGAGTAGAAGAGCAGGCTCGTGACCTCAGGGTTGCTGGGAAATTCTGCTGTTGTGATGTTGTCCCGTCCTCCAGCAGCAACTCTCAGTTAGGGTTTAGTAATATGGGCAAATCTTAAAGGATTAACTCACCAAAAGACAACAAACAAAATCTTTTATATCCATCCACATACTTTTTTGTGTTTTCTCCATTTGTAGGGAGATAAACAGCTGTGTGGCATGCCTTGGTAGACTTGAAAGTACTATTGAGTTCACTGTTCAAATAGATCTGTATTTTATAAGTAAACGTTGTTGTTGAGTTATTTTTATGTTTCCTGATGTGTGCGTGTACTAAATGTAATTGAACTCATATGTATGAAGCTCCGAACCTCAGCAAATCACACAAAAACCCTCTGGATGGTCTACATAACATTTCAAAGAACTGATACTCATTACATGGTATTTGCATTGTGGTGTAAATCAATAGGTCACGAAACTTGTGCTGGGATCAGACTACAGTACATGATTTCAGCCCCGATAATGGCCGAACCAGACAGATGTAGTGTGTCGGGAACGAAAGTGAGCATTCTTCACAATTGCTCACTTTTGAATTTAACATGAATACTCAGCAGTAAGTTGATCTTCATATGAGCTCCTGACAAATGTCCTAAATGTAATTAATAGTCTATTTAATCTCAATAGTATATAGAAAGACAGTAAATGATACTCGTTGTGCCCTTGAATGAGGAGGCACTTTACTCCCACCACCTCCAGTGTCTGTATTCATGTGCTCTCAGGTGGGAAAGATGGCTGAATTAATGTGAAGCAGAGTCTTTCTAAATGGATAAGTAAAGATTTATAAAGATTTCAGAGGAAAATCTTGAATCTCCCTCTGAAAAACGACTGTTGGGCGGGTTCATTTTCCATTTGTCCTCTTTGATGGCCGTTTGTATAACTGACTGGTCTGAGGTGAACAAGGTCAGACCGGGGACTCTGGTACGCAGCTTGAATGACTGGATGAGGTGTCTCTGTTCCATAGAGGGATCTTATGAAAAAAAGGTTCATAAGAGTAAGTGGGCAGACTTTCAGCTGCTCTCCCTCTGAGCCTGACTCTGTTGCCGTGAGTCAGGCTCAGTCAAATGTGGCGTCCAGACTTCAATCTGTGACCACAGCCAATTTTTTTTTTTCCCCCAAATAAAGCACAGCGGAAGTGAGTCACTGCAAAGCTAGCAATCACAGATAGTCACGTTTGCCACTTAATGAGACTTTTTGAGAGGATTAGACCTAAATTCTACTCTCCGTAAAAGCTATGACTCACTGTCTGTTTAGTCTGCTGCTCTCATTCAAGAGTCTTAAAGACATGTGCATATGTGAGCATATAACCTTTATAAGGAAACCACCTCTTGGATTGTCTGCAAACCTAAGCCTCCTATGTTCAAGTAACCACCAAACATCAGTGTGTACTAAAACTTTGTATAATGAAATGATGTATAGAAAGATTTTAAAGAAATTACAGTAAACTATATAAAGGAAGAAAGATTTACTGAATAAGATGTGAAGATTAATATAAAGATTTAAGTACAGATGGGTGATGGAATGAAGATTGTTCACTGACTACATCCGTGTTGTGTAAAATGTATGTGTTCAGTCGGTTTTAAAAAGCCCACTGACGACACAGTTTACACACGTAATGAATTAATGAATTCTTCATTAATGAACATGTACAGATTTTGAATTTGGAGCAAATTGAAATCTGGAATTATTTGAATTGAAAACAAACTGGCACTCAGCCCTGGTTTCCTCTGAACAGGCTCACATCGATGAGAACAAGATAGAGGAGGTGCGGCTCCGGCCCGTGGTCGCCATGGCCAAAAAGAAGCTGCCCGTCGCGGAGGGTGTGGTGGAGGTGAAATACAAAGACGGCTGGGCGCAGATCTGCGACCTGGGATGGACGATCAAAAACACACGCGTGGTCTGCGGCATGCTGGGGTTCCCGCAGGAGAGGAAAGTCAACAAGAACTTCTACAAGTAAGTGAATTGCTCGACTTCAATCAATCAATTAAAACCCGATTCAGGTGTGGATTCGTGAGGTTAAAGCTGCAACTGACAACTTTTTACACAGTTGGTGAAGAAACATTTGAACTTCAGGAGTGTTATCAGAGAATGGCGTGCTCATGTTTATCAAATCAGCCAGTCTGCAATGGTTAATAGCAAAGGAAAGGCAAGGACAAGAGAGGCAGTCCTCTGCTGTTTCACGAACAGCTTGGATGTGACGCTTAAGTTTTGATTAATCACTTCATGTGGAAGAAGTCTGCATGCCTGACACCAAAACTGCACTTAAGATAAAAAAAGATAAATCTGTATTCTCTCATTTAGTGGAAACAGACTGTAGCTCATCCTCGTGGCTACTTAAAGGTGTAGTTTGACATTTTGGGAAATATGCAAATTTGCTTTCTTGCTGAGAGATAGATGGGAAGATTGACAGCACTCTCACGTACGGTAAATATGAAGCTACAGCCAGCAGCTGGTTAGCTTATCTTAGCATAAAGCCTGGAGGCCAGGGGAACAGCTAGCCCGGCATATAACCTCGCACAAAACCCCAGTGTGTCGTTTTTACACTTCGGTTTTTGTACAGTTTAAACATTAATTAGCAAGCTTAAGATATGCTGGCAGGGGTATTTTGTACCTCTGGACAGAGCTCTGTTTCCAGTCTTTATGTTATGCTAAGCTAGCCGGCTGCTGGTGGTAGCCTCATATTTAACAAACAAATAGGTGTATTTCCTAAGAACAATTTCTTTAAACTGATATAAATATGCAGCAAAGGGGCCGTCTCTTAACCGAAGGACATTGAACCACTATGCCATTGGAACATGCTGAATCTTTCTTTTTCAGCGTTGTTTCCCAGTACCAACAGTGGGAATTACTCATTAAAGTGGCTGTAACTTTCTCATTCACTCAGGATGGGATGTTTGCTGCAGCCTGTTTGCCATTCCTGTGGTTTTAGTCCGTAAAGCAAAGTGGCAACACTTTGACCAAACCGCAAGAAGGATCTTAGTCATTGTTCGGTAAAGAGTGGACATTATAGGAACTGCTGTTCATTGTGGATATGAGGGACTGTGTGTAGACTTTCTCTACCGTCAGCCAGAACAGCCGCTCTACAGCGAAGCACATGAGCCTGTGATTGTTCTGTTCTGTTTCTTATTTCTTCTTTCTGAGGATGTTTTTGTTTTTCCTTTGGATAGACAGTAAAGCCACAGGTTTTTTTTTGGGTCCTTGTCGGGTCACATATTTCATGTCCAGTACTTTGCAGAGGAAGTTGAAGAGCGATTATAATTGGAAAAGTACCAACCAGTGTGTGTTTTGTCTAAGTTTTGGTCTGCTGGTCTGAAAATATAAGACATTTGAAGACATCACTTGGGGTTTTAAATTCCTGTGATCGGCATCTTTCACCATTTTTTTGGGATGTTTTTAGTTAGCCAATTATTGTCTTGATTAATCAATTAACCCTTTGGTCTATAAAATGTCAGAAAATGGTGATTTACTAAGGCCAAAGGTGATGCCTTCAAACGTCTTGTTTGCCAAAACCTATATTCAGCTGACGCTGATATAAAAAAAGACAAAAACAGCAAATCTTCCCAATTGAGAAGCTGGAACAAGGACATGCTTACAGCAGCAGTTGTGCTTGATAAATGTTTTAAACGATGAATCGTTTTTTCTAAATAGCTGCTGATTATTTCTCTGTCAATCAACTCTGGTTAAACAGCTAATTGTTTCAGCCCTGAATAAAAAGAATTGTTAGCTGGAGCCATAAAAACAGGATCTACGTTATGAAGCACTAGAGGTTGTTTACAATGCATGTGAAAACCACAATAGATTTTTTGCTTTCACAATCTATTGGGTCCATTCAGTGTGTGTATAAATGCATGCACAGAGGGGTGAAAAAAACAAATAGTATTGGATGATTGGAGAGAATCAAAAGTTAAAAGATAAATGGTTCAATTACAAACTTATTCACACTGTTTTCTTAGCAAATTAAAACTACATAGACTCTAGATTGAACAGACCCTGCTCTGGTATGTGAGGACAGTGATTACGTGACTCTCAGTCCTCCACTTTCTCTTCCGAGTTTGTCCTTCCAGTACGACTGCACACATTCCTGGCTGCGTTCCAGTGGAAAGCGTTTTATTCATTCCCTGCAGATGGTTCACAGTAGTACGAGGGGAAATGTGTGTTTTCTCTCAAGCATGTGTGAAGGCTGAGGCTCAGGGGAATGGTACGATGGAGGGGTGGGTGGGGGGGGGGGGTCACACTGGAGTGAAGCCAACCTGCATTCAGCAACAGTCAGATTCTTCTGTGTTGTCAGTCCCTCTGCCCTTTTTTAGTCTTTTCGGTTATATTGTATGATTGTAGGAGACGCTGAAAATAGGCAATCATAAGTTTGAGAGTTTGGCCACAAAGGTGTTTTGAAGGCAGGTACATACGAACAGGCACAAATTGAGATAGATTTTGTGACACTAGTCATTGTCCTCAAATCTGACCATTTCCATGCCTAAAAATATGTATGACTCAGGATGGAACAGCATTTAAAACGATTACGGGACACTTAAACCCAGGCCGATGAAATCATTCGTTACCAGCTCTCCGTTTTCAGGCAGGATTTAAAATAATTGGGAAGACTTTAAAGGAGTACTCCACCGACTTACCATTGCACTCCTATAGCATTGTCAGACTCAAGATGGACAGTTTTTAAAAAAAAAAGGTTCAAAATCGATGCAGCAGAACCAGAGATGTCATATCTTTTTTCTTGCACACATTCTTCTTTCTTGTCAAAACCTGGCGCCTACGTTACCAACAATGCAACCCAACCACCGACAGTTTGGTCTGAGATTCAGGAGTGTTGTGCTAGTAGCGGCTAATGTGGCCTCAAGCAGAAATGAGGAGCGGCTGCAGAGGTCTGGTAAGATCATCTCTTTCTAACTCCACACCCCCAGATTTTTTTATTTTCAAACTTGTAGTCTTTAGCCCCAATTGACGCGGACTCAAGTGACGTCACTTGAGGCAATTTATCGGACCATACAGAGCTCCCTCTGAAGCCACAAAAGGCTCTTTACGACCTTTCTCACATATGCAGAAGTTCTCCTAAAAACCTGGAAACAGACTTAGATGTGTGAAATCAGTGGAGTTCTCCTTTAATGTAGTAGATCTGTGAGTCACAATAAAAATGAATCAACTTCTTTTGTAATTCATCTGAGACTGGTGACTTTGTTTTCAAGTTTGTGAAGCCCAAAGGCCTCTTATGTCTCCATTGTGTGTGTTGAAATATGATTGAGGTGTGAAGTGTGATCGATAGTAGCTGCTGTTGAATATTATAGCAGAGTTTATTCAATCCAATGCAGTGAAGCTTATACCCTAATATCTTATTTTTTCTCCCTATTTGAACACAATGCCAGGCTATTCCAAATTACATATTTGGGGATTTTTATGAGGAAATACTATATTTAGGATAAAGAAAAACTTGACAAAAAGTTTCAGGCATGCTGATTTTCATGTATCAGACTAAAATGAAAAATCATGTGATTTTCTGTTGGGTCAGAACATTCACAAGAAGTTAATATTTTAGACAAACTGTACATCTGAAGTCTGTGCCTAAAGGCAGCTGTTATTAGTTGAAGTTTATGATGACATGTAAACATTGAGCAAACTTAAGAGGAACTTTTAAGGTGAAAAAAACAACAACCTTGAAGTAATTTAAAATTACTATTAAAGAGGAATCTAACTTTAATTGGTTTAATCGGCAAGTCTGTCACTACCGTCTATGGTATTAACAGCCAACAACAGGTAGATACTGAGGTGTTGTAGCTGCTGAATAAGACTCAAATGGCCACCATAGTGCTGAATTCTGAATAGCTGGAATAGCTCTGTAATTGTGATCAAACATATGGTGACCTGAATTCTGTAACATAATATACTGCAGACTTGTGGAATGACAAAAATGTTATTCACCGCCGACGCTCCAGTACTTCACCTTATAGAAATGTATTATGTGTGCAACCCAGAGACTGTGTGTGTGTGTGTGTGTGTGTGTGGGTGTGTGTGTGTGTGTGTATGTGTGTGTGTGTGTGTGTGTGTGTGTGTGTGTCTGTGCAGCCCGTGTCAGTGTGTGTTTGCATGTAGTCTCTCTCCTGTATGTGACGGAATTTGGCTGTCTCATTGTTGCAGACGTCTGAAAAAGCGAGCAGCTGGGAAAGTCTCCAGGCCAAAGGTTAATGTTTCAGCCGGTGGAAGGTACACTGTCACTGGGAAAGCCCACCATCCACCTCCGTCTGCACTCACTGTTTACTGACGTTTTGACAGTGGGTTTCCTGTTGAAGTAGACAGTACCCATTTAGCTCCTGTTTCTAGCTAGTTGAACACTTCCCCTCTCTCTGGTCTCATATTATTATGAGGTGCAGCATGTGAATGGGTTGTAGGTATTTATTTTTTCCTGCCAAAACTCATGGTTGCCATGTGTGGAGGTTTAGCTTTCTTTTCATTCCTGTTTTTTGTCTTTCACATTTCTACCGACATGGCACAGATTGTAAAGGCTGACCTAATCAAGGGCAACGTCTACATCTAGTGCACAAATCATTTCTAAATAGAATTGTTACTAAGTACAGTAAATGTACAATGTGCTCTCAACATACTTAAGGTTAATAGGTGTTTAATAATTTAGACCTTTTTGAGGCCCTTCTTGATGGGGGCAGATGTCATCAATCTGTGCTGTGTCGGGGGCTTAATTTCTCCACGGATTAGTCCTTTTTAATCTAACAGCTGGAAATCCCATTCCCCACTATGGCATGCTTTTCGGAGGAGGTCAGTAATGTTTCATCCTGGGGTTCTTCAACTAAAAAAGTCACAGGCCTCATGAGAGTCCACATGACAAGAAACGACCTGTCTGGTAGAATCTGCAAATGATTCACAGCGTTTGTTTCAGTCTTCTCAGAGTGCCAGATGGGTGGAGTTTGCCACATTAGACAATGAGTACCCCTTGTCCTGCATGTTTTACAGCTCTCCCAGCTCCAACACAGCTGATTCAAAAGATCAACTCGTTATGAACTCCTGAAGCTGCTTGATGACAAGCTGATCATTTAAATCAACTGTGCTGGAGCAGGGAGAGATCTAAAAACGTGCAGGATGAGAGGAAATCCAGGCGAGGTCTGGGGAACGCTGCCTTGAAGGATAAGGCTGGCTTTCTGTATTTTCCTTATTGTCAACAATTCCCATGTAAAGATCAAAAGCAACAATCCATTAGATCGTCTCTCAGTACTTTCAGACTTCCCTACTGAAGAGTTAAATCTTTAAAAATAAATCAAAAATATATAGTTTAATTTAAAAAAAACAAGGCTCAGTCGTTTCCTAAAACAACTGGCTACTGCAGTTTTTAGCAACCTTTACTGAAACAGGAGAGAGTCAGTATCCTCTTTTAAATCTATTCTTGAAACACATTTATCCTATGGCTTTTTCTTAACTGACTGTATTTTTGTTTAAATTCATTCTTGTTTTATATTTTGGATTTTATTTGCTTTTATGCACTTTGTAACTTTGTTTTGTGCTATATAAATAATTATAATAAATAATAATAAGATATTATTATTGTTATTATTTATTGGGGACTATTTAAATCTGCGGATGAACACACATTTGGTGCTCTGGTGAGCATTTACAGCAGCAGGACGGTGAATGTGGGAGTCATAATAAACTACAGTGCGGCTCATTGATGTGTTTTTAATAGTTTTTAGACAACAGTGGAGCTCTATGGCACAGAGGGAAGAATATATATCAGGCGTTGGATACACACAACATTTCATTTTTCACTCTTTTTTTCATGGGATTTGTCAACGATAAGAAAAATATAGAATACCATTTTGCAGATTCTAAATGACTCGGGTCTGGAACAGAGTAACAAAATATCTGTGGGTTTTTTTCACTGAATGAAACCACACTTCTATCCTCAGACCTGTACTGAGAAAAGTGGAAGAACTCTCTAACATAGATGTTACACATGTTACCACATGTGTGTTGTTTATGATATGATTAACTATTGTAGCATCATGCTTTAATTACTACACCTACCTCTATAATTTAAAAGCAATGCCATACATCCAATAAAATCAATGTGGTAACTCGAGGTTCACATTGGCACAATAGAAAAAACTACAATCACAATAGCATAGTTTGTACTAACAAAAATGTTAATGATCACGGTCTATATGTCATACACTATGTGGCCGAAGGTATATGGACACCCAAACAGTACACTAATTAGTTCCACTTCATCCCAAAGGTGTTGGATGGGGTTGAGGTCAGGGCCTCTGTGCAGGCCAGCTGAGTTCTTTTACACCGAACTGGGAAACTCATGTTCCTGAACCTGGCTTTGTGCATACGGAGATTGTCATGTTGAAACATGTTCCCCAAACTGTTGCCACGAAGTTGGAAGCGCACTATTGTTTAAAATATCATTGTATGGCATAATATTAAGATTTCCCTTGATTGGAACGGAGAAGTCCAAACTATGAAAAACAGCCCCAGACTGAAAGGACAAAAGAGAATGTAGAATAGTTTGTGTCCACATACTTTTGGCCATGCAGGAAAATAACTGATGAATGTCCACATTTTGATTGATTTAATTCTTTGTTTGTTTGTTTGCGTGCATTTGAAAAGGATGTCTCACTTTCACCAAATCTTGTCTTTTATATACTGGGAATTATATAAACGGTCTAGGGGAAGGACATTATGCGTATTTAACAACTGTGTTGAAGGAGACACATCCTTAACAGTGTAGTAACAGCGTTAACTACAGTTTTTAACATAATTGTGCATCATGTAGCGTTTGTTACTATGGTTTTTCACTTTGTCACCTCATTTTCTTCTCCTAACTGTGCAGTCTAACCCGTGTTTACCTTGCAGGCAGACATCCAAAGCTAAAGCTAACTCTATGTCTAAACAGAGCAGCCCTGGCAAAAGGTAATCTGAGGATACACAATTCCGTGGGTAAATTCAAGCTGTCTGAAAAGACCCACACACATGCTGCTTTCACAAGCCTCACGAATAAATGCCATTTAAACTCATAAAATGTTGGCTGTTCCCAAGAATAGAAAAAGTTTTCTCTACGCTTAATATGAAGCTGCAGCCTTCAGCCGGTCAGCTTAGCTTAGCATGGCTCTGTAAGGTATCAAAATTCTACCAATATTTTAAATACCTGCTATTGTAGTGCCATCATGGATTACAATAATGAGATATAAAGTGTTAATTATTGAGCTTTAGAGGTGCTGGCAGGCAGACTTTGTGACTCCTGGATAGACTCAGGTTAGTTCATTACTTTGTTTTCAGTCTTTGGCTAGCTTGTAATTCCCAGTTAATCCACCACAACTTGTCAGCTTTACATTTCGTGAAACAAAGATATACGTGTTAATTGGTGAAATTTTGAGGTGATGGTAGGCTTTTTTTTTTTTTTTTCTTTTTACTTCAGACAGAACTGGGTTAGCTGTTTCCCACTGTTTTTATTCTTTACGCTAAGCTAAGCTAAACGGGTGCTGGCTACAGCTACGTATTTTGCCAAGGAAATGGAGGAGCTGCTCTCAGCTGGAAGAAGTTAAAATAAAATGCGGGTGTTGGTGAAACAGCTCCAAAGAAATCTTGGAAAACAAAAAAATAAGTATTAAAACTTTTCAATGTCCCTTTGTGAAGTTTATTGGCAGTAACTTTCCAAAGTTGCAGTTTGATTCACATCTGACTTATTGTATCATTTCCTGTTAGAATAAAATGGTTTATTGATATTTTTGTATGCTAACTGCTTAAACAGTGTACTGTGACGATTAGTATAATACATACTGTACATAGATTAAGTATGTAGTACGGATTTGAGACACAGCTAATGTTTCTGGCGTCACGGTCCTTGCCCCTGTCTCTGCTCCCTGCAGGTTGTATTTGGAGCGTCAGAAGACCTACTTCTACATTCACTCTGTGGCATGTACGGGCACAGAGGTCCACCTGGCAGCCTGCCCCCTGGAGTTCAGCAAGCTAAACGCGACATCGTCCTGCGAGGGCGGCATGGCAGCTGTGGTCAGCTGCATGCCGGGGCCGCTGTTCATGCAAAACATTGGCTTGAAAAAGAAACTTAAAACTTCGGTAATGTAGTCTTTAACTTACGGGCAGCTCGATACGCCTCTTTCACAGCAGACATTTTGACTTGTCATAGTAGGAAAAGCACAGTGTTACTAATGCCATTAACGATTCCTCTGTTCTATTCAAGTGTCCCAGTAAGCCGTGACATGGTGTGACAGTGAGCCAGCAATACCAGGACCCTGAAACTGAAGCAGCAAAATGGAATTCAGCCATCATTCATTTTATCATTTACATTGTTGCTTTTTATTTAGTGACATGTCAAAATGTACTCTGTGAAAAAGACCTGTGGGAGGGTATGATCTGATGTTAGTTTAACCGTAAACAGCAACAAGAAGTCAATATCTTCAGTCCCTTTATTGCCTTTGTTATTAGTGTTTTAATCGAGTTTACTCTCAGCCAATAATTGTTGTTAGCTTCAGTCTAGATATTTGACAATATCAAATAATAACTACTCGTGTCATCCACCTCTAATAGGATTTAGGTTTCACCTTGATCTCAGCTACTGTACACAAACCGTCTGGACTTTCTTCCCATAAATTTTGTTTATTTACTTAATTTAAAACCTCTTTTTGCATATCACTGAAGTAGAATGGTTCTTTTAGCTTTATTAGTCAGTCAGAGGATTAAATGAGCTTGGAAACAGCTTTCAGCAGCATCTCATGGTCTTCCTCAGTGGAGAGATTTTGCTCAGTTGTCATGGAGATAACTCAGTTGAGACAACACATGACAGGGATGGAACTGAAGTCACGTTACATTCTTTAATTAAGACCATTGGGATACAGTTGAAAGCTTGAAGACCATGCTCAGAAGACCAACCTGCCAAACGTAGATTAAGATATTGTTTTATGTGTCTGCTTGTTGTCTAGAGCATAGTGAGGCTGAAGGGAGGTGCCAGGCTGGGCGAGGGTCGGGTGGAGGTGCTGAAAGACAACGAGTGGGGAACGGTGTGTGACGATCGCTGGAACCTGCAGTCGGCCAGCGTTGTCTGCAGGGAGCTCGGCTTCGGCAGCGCCAAGGAGGCTCTCACCGGAGGCCGCATGGGACAAGGTTAGGAAAAACCGTATCGTACAGTGACAAAATGTATTGGTTCGTGCCAGCCCAAACAGAAGTTGAAAAGGTTTTTAATTATAATGATAAATTAATAAACAATAAGAGAGCCAGACAAGCCAGTCTGTTTAAATTAAGGACAACATTTAAATGCTGATCTGGATTTAGCCAGCAAAAGTCTCTCAAGCTTTTTTAGACAATTCCCATCTAAATAAGTCTATAAGAAGGTTTTTAATTTATGTGGTTGAAGGCAGGAAGCTAACACCAATCCAGCATGCCTGGTCGGCTGACTTGGCAATCAAAATCTACATTTTAGTGCAATGTGCATTTTGTTATGGAGGTAAAGAATATTTTTTTCAGCTTTGTAACTTCAAACAGAAGTCCAGTGAAAATGTAAAAAGGAAGTAGTCAACGCCCTGTTTGAGAGGAGGTCAAAAAATGTTCTTTGTTTGTCTGCAGCCTGTCTTATCTCTCAGGTCATCTCTTCACCCCAGAGGACTGATAAGTCCACATTCCTACATGGATTCCTGATTTGGAGCTTGTTTTAATAAGTACAGGAATGCTGTGCATGAAGAAAGAAAAGAAACAAGCACATAAAGACATGAAAGAAGGAACTTAATCACAGTAAACAAATATGCTGTTCATTTTCTGACCAAGTTTCCACAATAATAGACACATTTTAGTGTATCATTTCCATCTCTGAACATGTCTTTTTCACAAATACAAGGCTCCCCCCACTACAGTCCTGACATTCATTCTCCTATACAGTTCCTCATACATTAAATAGCTCTTTTCTATGTGTATTTCTGATTGCTAGGTGTCTGAACAGAAAACCATCTGTGTAATTCCAGCTAGGCTATGGACCATTTCATGTGAAAATAAGGCAGCCAATTTTATAAGTCCACCTTGTGCCTGAGCCGCCTGGCCTCGACATGAGTGACGGTAAATCAATTTTAAGACACAAATGACCGTTTCTTGTCATTTTATACCAGATGATTTCAACTGAAATACTTCATACCAAACTGTTTGATACCCAGGGTGTAAGAGTACAGTTGACACACACACACACACAGTTACCATATTTGTGTCCTCAGTTGGAAACTGCTTAGAAATGTAGCTGAAAAGCTAGTCAGACTCAAGATTCCTCACCGAAGGCTGAAAGCAGCCAGGATGGCAACCCTACAGCTGAATGAAGTAGCTTGTGAGTGTGTGTGAGTAAGTGAGCGTGTCTCTGTGTGAATGAATTATGCCCATATTAGCCTGTTTTTAAAACTTAAAACTGTTTGTGGGTCATTGTAGGTAACTGATTTGATTTCTGCCGAAAAACCTTCGACACAACACTTTACGGTGTTGCACATGGAGAAAATTCCTTAAATTCATCCATTGTCTAATGAGACATAACATGGTCCCAATACGAGTATTGTTTGTTGAGAAAATCATTATCTCACAGCAACATGTCTGTTCCATTAAACGTCGTCGGGCTGCAGAGAGATCGAGTACCACTCCACCTGATTCAGGCGTGGGAAATCGGTAATCAGAGGGTGAGACACGCTGGACACACTTATTGTTCCTTCTGCAGTATATTAGGCCACCACAGAGATCCTCTTGCACTTACAAAATACCGTACTTATAAAGCAATAAAGGCCCCAATACATGGTATAAATACAATAACAAATTGGTGATTCTTTTAAACAACATGGAGGTGTGTAAAGTTTTTAGCTAAACTGGCCTGAGATTCCACCAAAGAAGAAACAAGCAGTCTTTTGAAGGTGCAGTTCTCAGAAAAGCTGGGAGGGGATGTCTGCTCTGGTGTGTGCACATTATGAATTATACCACAGAGGAAGTCGGTCGAGGCAGCAGCATACCTGCTCTGTGCTCAGATGGATGTCAGACCGCCGCCTGGACAAATTAGACCAAGAAACATTCCTAAACGTCACTGAAGTCGGAAACGAGCACCGCTGAAGGAATGCCTTCCACAGAAATGTTATAATACAATCACCTTATGGTACTATGACTCGTAGTGATGGAGTGAGAGTTGAGAGGGTGAATGTAAACCAGGGTGTCGCTGACAGAGAGCACGCATGCTCAGCAAACGTGCCTCAGGTTAAAAAGCGAGCTGCGGATTAGTTTCAAGAGGTACTGTATATGTAGTTTGAATAGCACACAAGACTGAACTCCATAACTACCAGTTCTGCATAGAAACATCAGAGCAATAGAAATCGGGAAAAAACATCACAGCTAAATAGTATTCTATTAAGTAGACAGGGTAGACATCATGACCAGTAACGTTTACCATGGCTAATAATAACTAACAACAAAGAAGAGATAAAGTTCCTCGACAGAAAATCCAAGGAAAAAGGCATCACTGTTTCTTTTAGGGGTAATTATTAGTTTTTCTCAGTCAGTCGGAGACTTGAAACCAGAGTTTTGTAGGAGTCCTAAAAGCAGCCATGGACTGACCTGGATTGTTCCAATCTGATCTAAGCACCTTATTAAATAGGTTCTGGCTCATTCAAGCTCTAAATGTATTGTTTGCTCAATAAGCCGTAAATATAGAAGTGGGTGGAAAGGTTTGAACCACTTTGCCTTGGCTCTCTCATTAGGTTCGGCTGACAATCAAAGCAGAACTTCAGACTATTCCACAAACAAGTCTACCTTCTTTTAACGTTTAAGCTTCTGTGTGACAAAGTGACCGTCTGTCTGTCTGTCCAGGAATGGGTCCGATCTACATGAACGAGGTGAAGTGCCTTGGTCAGGAGAAGTCCATCTGGAATTGCCCCTTTAAAAACATCACATCAGAGGACTGTCAACACATGGAGGACGCTGCCGTCCGCTGCAACGTGCCCTACATGGGACTCGAGAACTTGGTCAGGGCCGAACCTCCTTATTTAAATGTTTCATCCTAAAATTGGGCTGTTGGAAAGTTGATTGAATGGTTTATACTGTTATTATACTATTTATCACATTAGCCAGGACAGGAAATTATGTACATTGCTTGTGAAAATTTTACTTTCTTCTGCTTTGATAATTGTAGCATAGGAAAGAACTTGAAAAATGGCTTATTTTTATACTGAGCCATTCATTTAGTTCTTTGCTGCTCTAAATGTCTGTTCGATTTTGCCCTAACACGGGAGATTTAGAGCTGATACTCACAGAAATCTCTTTTTCGCTTCTTCACTGCTGTCACACAAAAAAGTAATGTCATTTGTCATGTTGTCTTTTTCATATTTGTGTGTACTGAATCAGTTGTTTGAAACCAACCTAATTTATTGTTTGAAAAATATGTCAGAGAGAATGTTTTGCAGATACTTTCTTTGTGACAACAGTGAATTCCTGGTAACACAGAGTATTTCTGGTTGTGCAGTTTGCACTTTACCAGATCATACTCTTCCATGTTTCCTGTAGATACACATAGAGGCCGGACCAAGTGGGATAAAAACTCTGCAAGGGAACACTTTCATCTTAGTTTTCAATTCGAATCACATACATGTAAACCATCAAAGTAAATCCTATGATGTTAACCTTTTAAGATTTTAGAGCATGACCGACACCAACAGAATTCCTAACAGACGAAAATAGAGTTTTTATCCAGCCGGGCCCTTGTCTATCTACACTCTGCTTTGTGGTTTCTAACCCCTCGGATCCACACAGATCCGACTCACAGGAGGACGGACCCGCTACGAGGGCCGTGTGGAGGTGCTGAGCTCTGACTCTAACGGGACGCAGAGCTGGGGTCTGATCTGTGGAGAGACCTGGAGCAACAAGGAGGCCATGGTGGCCTGCAGGCAACTGGGCTTGGGCTACGCTAACCAGGGCCTGCAAGTAGGTTATTAACACCACTGAAGCCAACTTTCTGCAGCAGAGCAGAGCTGCTTTTACCAGCGGGTTGCCTTTTAGTATATTTGACATATGCAAATATAATATACTGTCATGAACACTTTTTTTCTGTACACAACAAAAAAAAAATCTCTTAATTCTATGCATACATGTTCAAATATATTCAATGTTTCTGTTCAGTCACATATTATCTGGTAACATATCCAAATATATTCCCAAAACAAAGCTATTAAGCTAAATGTTGCTGTATGTATTTTTGGAATATACTTGAACATGCATGCATGTATTAATGTCTGACAGTGCATTATACGTATTATATGTATGGAATAGATGTTTCTTTTCCTACATGGAGGAACATGATACTGTTTTGGTCTTTTCTATGTGGGCAGACCAAAACAGACTCACATGAAGCTTCTAATCAAACTCAAAAGCCACTCATCACGGAAGTCAAGTGGTGACCTCATCTGGAAACCATGTTGACGTTCTCCACGCCTAGGAAAGTCTAGTCAAACTGCTGCTTAAGCAACACATTCTCCACTGCCTGAGGACTGTATACGGACAACGTTGGTTTTGAGGCCAGACAGTTCAGGAACAGGACGGGAAGTGTGTCCCTTCACTGACTCTCAGCAGGGCATTTCTGCAGATCCGGATAGTGGGCGGCCGGACCAATTATGAGGGCCGGGTGGAGATTCAGGTTGGGTCCAAGTGGGGCACAGTGTGCAGCACAGGCTGGACCACAAAAGAAGCCATGGTGGTTTGCAGGCAGCTAGGGCTCGGCTACTCCATGCATGCCATCACTGTAAGTAGGACCGAAGACTTTAAACGAAGAGATTCGTTCCACAATGAAATTTAACAAATTGATTGTTTGCAGGATAAGCCTGTTGAGATGGATCATGAACAAAACACACGCATAAAGAAAAAATGGACAAATAGTAATCAGAAACGATAGCATGACAGAATCATTGTCATGCCATTAGATAATAATTACAAAAGTAAACATTAGAAGCAGGAGCAACTCGATTTTAAGTAAGACATAAGGAGAGTTTTGCATAATCCAAAAGATGTTTAATGTGTAATGTAAATTAATCAAATCAAAAGGAGTCTTAAATCAAAATGCTTTTTTACCTTTTCCTGTAGAGACTGAGGGAACAGAGAAGCAAAGATTATCAGAGTGTCTTAACATACGTATATATTAAGGTATATGGCTGTAAAAACTGCTACAAATAAATTGGGTAATTAAAAGGAACGCCTTTTAAAATGAATATAAACCAATGAAATTGATTTATAGACTTAAAGATGACAATGATGGGTATGAAAAGAAAATGTTTCAGCTACTGTATCTTAAAGACACACTTCCTGATTTTGGCATAGCACCGCATACCACCTCCCAGTGGTGATCCCAGCTCATTGCTTAAAGCTGTGACTCAGCTGTGTGAATTGTGTTGACTTTTAAAGCAGTAATCTGAGAGGAGATTTGGGAATTTGGGTGTACTGATGTGCACTAAAGTGAAATTATTATATTTAAAAATCAGCAATAAATGTCAGGTTTTGCTGTCAGTTGCCCAGAATCAAAGAAAGATCCATCGTCAAAGCGTCACAGAGACCACTTTCTATACCCACAGAACTAAACATACCACAATTACAGGGCAAGACTTACGTCATTCTGTAGCTTCTTGCAAATGTAGTAAATCATTGACTGAAGCAGAAGTAAATGAGGCAGGCTGAGGGGAAGTGGGCACACAAAAACTTACACTTACAACTCTTACTGAACAACTACTAAAACAGCTATTTACAATTCTTCATGACAATATTACACCTGGAACTCAATGGACATCCTAAAACGAAGATATATGAGAGTGCATTGATGGATTTTTCCTTTAAAGGGCAGTAGGAGCTTTTAAACTGTAGTTTTAACTTTAGCTTTTAGATATTTCGCACTTGTGATCTTTAAAAGTGATTTACAAAAAAACAAATGCAAAAATTGTGAGCCGCATACCAAAGCAACATGATACAAAATACTTCTATATAGCTAACCGGAATATTCATAATCGGTGTACAATAAAATGTATAGTGGTGTGGGATTGAGAAGCCGTCCAGTAAGTGATGCGACTATTGAATCACACATCTGCACAAAGTTATTGTCCTCCTGTGATCATAAACTCAGCATTACACTTTGTCCTCAGTGAGCAGCCAAAAATGAGTCATGAACATCTGTTTTTCAGAGCAGCAACATCAGAATGAACCCTCTGCAGCTCCATCTGTGAATGAGTATGTCCTGATTGAGGCACCGTGTTTGCTTTTGTTTGCATGTTCGTCTGTTTGCTGTTGTCTAACCCCCATCTAAGGAAACCTGGTACTGGGACAGCAGCAATGTGACGGAGATGGTGATGAGCGGAGTGAAGTGCACGGGCAGCGAGATGTCCCTGAGTCAGTGCCAGCATCACAAAGCCGTCAGCTGCCAGAAGTCGGCAACAAAGTTCGCAGCGGGAGTCATCTGTTCGGAAAGTGAGTGACAGCAACAGAAACAAATGGAAATGTTTAAAAAAACTACTTGTTGACTGACAATCATGGACGCGTGTTGTTTACCTGTTGAAACTCCTGTTTACCTGTTTTGAAGGGCCTAAAGAGAAAAAAGAAGATCCAACATAATCATATTCATTTTATTAATATATTTATGAGGGAAATCATTAATAATGACCTGCAGTAGAGTCTTTCTATTTCCGCTCCTGAGCTTCCTGCCGTTTATTTCTGATGAAGCTTTTTTTGTGGTGTCTCCTCGTCTTTTTAAAGGGCTCGGTCATTTAGCTGTTGCTGATGTGGGTGCATAAAGCTCAATGAGGCATTTTTGTGATATGTGACATTAAATAGAAATGTTTGTCTTAATTCCAATCGCTGGGTCGTGTAATGATATCACATTATTACAACCACTGATCATTATTTAACAAACAGCAAAACATTGATATTAACATTGCCTGATAATGTAGTAATGTGAGAAGAACGTGATAAGTCAAATTGTGATTTTATTAGTGAACATTGCCATCACGTCATCAATTAAAAATGTTACCCCTGTTGTGAAGTAACAATCACCAGTTAAAGCAATAATGTGGTGATGGTGCTTTACCTGGAAATGATGCAGCATGAGCAGGGTTTTTTTGCATACTGATCTGTGTCACGTGGATGGAAACATCTGATTTGAGTGGCACTGCAATGCCAACAACTTCGCCTACTTCCAAGGTGCATTGAAAAGGGAAAAGGTCTAAAGAGGTCAAACGTCCAGCAACACTTGTGGTATAGCGAACAACATTATCGACAGACCAGTGCGTTTTCGGCTCCCTAACACGCGGGGTTCAGTCATTTTCCTATCCCGTGTAATCTGATTTTTTTTTTTGCAGTTTTGTCATAGACTTTACTGTATGAGGCCTTGTGGCTTATTTCTTCATCTATTCCAAAAAGACATTGCTCACTTGTACCTGCAAGCGAAGTGATCCTGATCTTGATTTATTATAATATGTGGAACATAACTCAATGCTACCCCCCCCCCCTGTACCCAGCGGCCTCTGACCTCGTCCTGGACGCCCCTCTGGTCCAGCAGACGGTCTACATCGAGGATCGCCCTCTGCACATGCTCTACTGTGCTGCCGAGGAGGACTGCCTGTCAAAATCCGCAGCCAAGGCCAACTGGCCCTATGGACACCGACGCCTGCTCCGCTTCTCCTCCCAGATCCACAACATCGGTCGGGCTGACTTCAAGCCAAAGGCCGGGCGGCACTCGTGGGTCTGGCACGCATGCCATGGGTAATGTTGTCTTCATTAACATAGTTTCTGGAGGACAGCTCTGTTTCGATGAGCTGCTTCATCCTAATAATGGACGAGTAGAGTTTTAATGATGCAGTGATCTAAGTGTCAGTGGGCGGAGATAAAGGAGGACATTGTTCTGGAGTAAAAGCAAGTTTACACCAATACAGATACTTTATTTTGTCATAGTCTACATAGATCAGTCTACATACATGATGCACACATTCTAGCATAACAGTACATTTCTTCTAACATCTTATGTGTTTCTATTGAGGCAGAAAAGGTAGATAGAGATGAAAATTTAAAAATAGTCCTGAGGATGCATTTGCAGCCCAGAGTTAGAGCATATATGTTTATAATGTATGTGAATTTAACTTATAACCTAGATATGAACCCCAAAATCCTCCTGCGCTTGTGTTCAGTAGATCCCCAATCAATTTTTTCCTTCTTAGTCAGCTAATTAAAAACAAACTCACAATGACTTGTGGGAGAGAGAGAGCCAAGTGTGTCCTCCTCCGTCATTATTCTGTAGCAACAACAGCTTTGCTGGCATGAAATGAAAGTCATTGTTTAAAGAATGTGAGATTCAAATGCCTGCAGTAGAAATGTAGCCACTGTTAAGTGTTTCATTCCAATATGCTGCATTATATCCATTAAAACCATCATCCCGTACTTTTAGTACTACAGTGTTAAAGTGCTGAGGTATCAATTAACTAATATCTTTTCTGTTACCTTGTGTATTGTTCAACTCTCTACCACTCTATGCCACATATACAGCATGTAGAAATAGATTTTGATAACAAAATCAAACCCCTTCTCCCTTCCTGTAAAGTCATCTTATTTTCACTGAAACCTCTTGCCCTCTATGGCATATAGAAAATTTTAGATTGTACAAAATATTATCATATATTTCAGGAAAAATCAAAGAAGTAAATCATAATTTCACATCAATTGCATTGGACCTTTACTTGTCTTTTCTTTGTTTTTTTGCTATTTATTGTTTTCAAGCATAATAAACACAGCACTGTCACTTTTTTGGTGGGGAATAAAAATGACTTTTGTGTTGTCAGGAGATCCCACTTTGACTATGAAATAAAGGATTTTCCGACAAGATTTTTGTGTTGAACAGCAACATTTTCTCTGTGTTATACAGTCACTACCACAGCATGGACATTTTCACCCACTACGATCTGCTGAACGCCAACGGTACCAAAGTGGCCGAGGGACATAAAGCCAGTTTCTGTCTGGAGGACACAGATTGTCAAGAGGGTGAGTCTTGGTGCTTCAGATTAGAGTCAAACCACAGGGTCTATTTTCATTTGTTTGGAGAACCGGAATGGTGGAGTCTGTCATGTAGCCAAGGGTGACCACAGTAATTCCCCCTTCAGGACACTGAGCTGTCCCGCCTGTCTGGGACAACAAGGAGACTTAAACAAGTGATAATAATGACATGGATAAAGGTTGGATTTTCTGCCATCTTTAAGGTTTTGAGGGCTTGTGTGTGGGCTTGCGGTTGGCAAACGAAAAGGTAAATGGGCAACTTGTGAGTAAATCACATTTCACAGTTAGAAAAGGATGACCCTTTATTTGCCTAATGAAATATCACTTAATCAATTTCACATTAAAATTGGAAATTCCAGTTTTAAGAGCCAAAGGTAAATATTCCAAATGTGTTTATAAAGTCTGTTTTTATGGATTCGCTAATGCATCTTTAAAATCAACGAATCTATATGTCTGTGCCACCCAGGTGTTTCTAAGCGGTACGAATGTGCCAACTTTGGCGATCAGGGCATCACCGTGGGCTGCTGGGACTTGTACCGTCACGACATCGACTGCCAGTGGATCGACATCACAGACGTCAAACCTGGAAATTATATTTTGCAGGTGAGCATGTGTGGCTCAGTTTGTAGAGCATAGAGCAAATACTGCCCGGTGGATATAACCCCAAAACACAAGACCCAGACAGAAGATCTACTTATTTACAGTGTCAGTCAAGTAGTTAAACTGGCAACACACATCCAGAGACTCCTCACCAAATCCATTACATATAATAAAATAGTGCTGAAAGAGCATGCGGGTCTGGATTTGTAAATAAATTAAGTCAACACTTTTATTTTAAGCCAATTAAGCCAGTTCCAACAACTCTGATGAAGCCAGGCAGCTCTCAAACTTCAACAGTAACTTTGTAGACTTATATACAGATAAAATATTGCTTCAGTATTTGCAACTGTAAATTAAACTATTGTAAACAAACGATGGCTTATGTTTGATCTCTACAGTTATAAAGTTCCCCCGCCTCTCTTTTCTTATTCCTCCCCTCTGCTTGTCCACTATGTTGGATAACAGTACCACTTACAGACGACATACTGTAAACGGATATCAGCGACATTTTGGCATAATCAGGCATACGCTGACGGTCAGTCCAAATTGTTCCAGATTCACGCTCCTCTCTCCATGGAACCAAAACACTATAAAGCAGACGACAGGAAGTACTTCAGGAACCCTGTTTACGTGAATTGAGACCTTCCTCTTGCCACAAGAACCGAAGGACACCATCAGTCAAACCCAACAAAAGAAATCAAATTTCACAATTTATAGTAAATGTAAAAACAACTCAGTGAACTCAGGGAAACCTGACAACAAAGCCCCTGTTGTACATCAATACGCATTAAAAACTGTTTATTAATCCTGTCTGCTTCTGCTCTAACATTTAAACTGCTGTGTACACATAAGTCAGCCAGACTGGGCAACTAATTCCCAGACACCCAATTTTAACCAGACTTCGCAAATGCGCCGCTATTGTGGTTTTAATGTCTGTGATTGTCTGTGCTGTTATAGAAATGTCCCTTTTACGTCTCTCACCGCTTCAGATTGTGATTAATCCAAATCACGAAGTGGCTGAGAGTGACTTCACCAACAACGCCATGAAGTGCAACTGCAAATATGACGGACATCGGATCTGGCTCCATAACTGCCACACTGGTAAGCAGTCCAAAACACAAAAACCACTGGCTCGCATTTAAACCTCTTGGACTGCTTCCTTCACTGTTTCTTTACTCCTTACAGGTGACGCGTTCAGTGAGGAGGCGGAGAGGAGGTTTGAGAAATACCCCGGGCAGCTGAATAACCAGGTTTCTTAATCAACAATCAATTCACAGCAATGTGAGACCCTAGGTGGTGGCTGAATGAGTGAAGCCACGCCTCACTTGCTCAAAAAGCAAGCCGTTTGTTTTCAGCTACCAAAATGGATTCCCCCACGTGTGTCAGATTATTTGAGTCATGGAAGAAGCCAACAGTAATTTCCTGCGGTGAATGTGTCGTGTGTCTGAGTTATTATACTTGAATATTCAAGCGCTAATGGGGGTTTTTTTTGGATTTTCTTTTCTCAGTCTGTTTGCTAATGCTGTATTTTTTTTTTTTAACCACGAAATAGGATTTTATACAGTTTGTGTATGACAAATGTACAGCGTTATTTTTATAATTCTTTTTTTTATAACCCGTTTTTTTTTGGTTTACTTGGAGCAAACACTTTGAGAACTACCTGAGTTGTTAGCATTACCTAGAACATGTTTTAAAAAGTAAAAACTGAGACATGAGCAGGAACAAACGCAGCCCTGCGAAAGCCTTAATGGCCTTTGAGTGCAACTTCTTACTGGGTATTATGGGCAGATTGTGATTATTATGGAGCAAAACATGAAACATTACCTTGATAATTCACTCTGGACTTGAGTTTTATCTAGAAGGCTAAATGTAAGTGAGCATGTTACTCAAGGGAAAAGCTCCAAGAAGGTTCTCGTGTCAATTACTGCTCAGTTTTCTGTCATCTTGTTCACAGAAATTGTTTTAGGTCACAACAGGCCTGCCTCCACAGTTACAATAATTTGTGAATGTATTTATTGCTAATATCAAGGTGCTCAAGAACAACACGTATTCGTTAGAATTAGTCAGTTTAAGGTGCTTTGGAACCAGTTTGAAGCCATCTGTTGCTTTAGTCTGTATGTATTATTAATAGTCGTTTAGGGTCCGAACATAGATGTTATTGGGCAAAGACAAAAAAACTACAATTACCCTCAAGAATTCGCTGTATGTATGCTGATGTAATCACACCCGCGGCTACAAATAAAAAGGAAAGGAATAATACTTGTGCTGTATCTCAGAGACTTATTTAATTAGAAAGAGCAGTGGTTCTCAACATTCTTGGCCCACGACCCCTGAAAACAAAGTCTACTTGAGTTGCGTATGTCCACCACCTGTGGCCACGTTTAAACCGCGGCTAATTGTCCGTCCTTGTTTTGTTTGAATACATGTTTAAAAGGCCCGAAACCCCTAAAATCATCCAGTACTTCACAGGGGGGAAAAAAAGATTAAAGGAAAGTCTGATAAATGTACATAATTTTGGCTTAAAGAAATGTTTTTTTCCTGCTTTCCTGCCATAACAATCTCTCTCTAACCCTGGATTTAACTTTTTCAGGTGTTATTAACCGAACCAAAACAATGCATGTTTTCTTTCGGTTGTCCTCGTTTCTAAAACTGTGTCACCAGTCCAACATTGACCATTATTATAGTGTATATTTGCTTCACAGACTCACAGTGCAGTCATTTGGAAGCAAACCACTTGAACTATAATGAATGAGCAGTTTCTGGTATTTTTGAGGCTCAGGGTGGAACTATAAAAGATGAACTGAAGTTTCTACTGACATTGGAGTGACTAGATACTGACTGCATTTACTTTCATTAGCAAATACCTTTAACTTCTTTTCAAGAAGACACATTGGTTTGCAGTTCTACCTCCAAAAGGGCTATAAATGAATCATTTGAGTCCTGCTTGGCAAAGAAAAATGAAAGGATCCTAACCATTGCCTGTGATCCTGACTGAGTTGTGCGAACAGCTGCCAGTTGTGTGCTGCTAAACCCAGAGTTCATGTCAATCTACTCTGTCGTGTTACCTCTAATCCCACCCTTTGCTGCCACGGTTGAACAATCCCATTAACCGCAGATACCAATCACATTGGCCGTGTGCACTGCATTACCACCACCCCAGTCCCATCCTATGACGTTAAACAACAACGTCGGTTTACAGCAGAGATGGAAACGTGCCACTATTTTGTAAGACGTCCTAACAGTGATGATTGCAAAGAATAAAACCACTAAAGTACGTCCAATCCTTCATTAGCTTTCAGAAAATTACTAATCAGATTTTTCTTTACCACTTCCTACTTTGTTTAAATTAACCGTACTATAAAGTAGGCTGACCCTCCAACCTAGGGCTGCAACTAACGATTAATCTGCCAATTATTTTGCTGATTGATCACTTCTTCAATAAGATGTCAGAAAATAGTGAAACATGCACATGACCATTTCGTAAAGCCCAAGGTGACATCTTCAAACGTCTTGCTTTGTCCAACACCAATCAAATAGAGAAAAACTGAAAATCCGCACATTGAAGAAACTGCAGCGAAAGAAAGTTTGTAATTGCTACTTAAATTATTAATCAATTACCAAAATAGCTGCAGATCAATCTTCTGTCAATCAACATATTGAACATATTGAGTAATCAGCTTATCATTTCAGCTTCATGCCGCACTCTCAATTCAAATATATGATGATATTTGTGAAGAGGAGATACTGTGTGTTTTTCAAAAGGAGCGGTTTCTGGATGTTTTGTGTAATGGGTGTAAATGTACATTTTCCACACGCTCTGTCAATTTTACCGTGGAGGTAAAAATGTAAGTCATTTCAAGAAAAGAAACTGCTCTGTGCTTTAAAACCACTGACATACAAACCACGTATTGAAGCTAGAAGAAAAAGTCAAGTATTTCACAAAGTTAATTTCAAAACCAGTATTGCCGGAGTGCCAATGCTGTGTTTATCACTGCCCTTCGCCACACTAACGCTGCTGCAGGTTGGCTTGAGATCATCTCTCCGAGCCTTCACCTCTGATCATCGTCAAGCCACCGACCTGCACGCCTGGCCGGACAGAGGAGGATTACACTCGGTTCACCGCAGCACGTTGTCACACACGAGCCGGTTAATACACGTCTTGACGGTAAACAGCGAGAACAGCGGGGAGAGCGGCACACAGCGCCAGCGCGCGGGAAGCAGCTTCAAGTGCAAGGCCAAAAGGATGTGATCGTGAAAACCCCACTCATTAGAATGCAGAACAACAAAACCAAACGTCGGAAAATGTCTATTTAAAAAGGTTCAACTTCCCCACTGTTATTTCCTAAAAATAATGGGGAGTCGTCCACTTGTGACCTCTCGTCACAGGCTACGGCCTCAGCGTGGACTGTGAGAAGTTCAAGCAAAGACCAATTTTCCGATCTCAGGATCTGAAGAGGGGTATGTACCCAGTATTTCATATGAAAAGTAAAGTCAGAAACAGGAATATTATTTTCTTTTCGTATCCCTTGAATCATCCCGACCCCCAGGTTGGGGACCCCTGCACTGAACAATGACTAATGAGGATGCCTCTGTGGCCTGGTGGTAGGGGTGCATACCACATAACCGCAACGTCCACGGTTCCTTTACCGGATTACTGACCTGTGTTGCTTTTCATTCCCCTCTCTCCCCAGGTGTCCTGTCTCAATCTTCGCTGACTCATCAAATAAAAGGCACAACATTTAAATCCTCTTAAACAGTGACTTCCACAACCTAAAGGCCCTTAACAGTTAACATTGTGCTTGGGTTGCAGTTAATCAGACTAGGCACTACAGCAAACCAGTTGACACGTGGTGAATGTGGGGCCTGCAGGGTGCCATGCGGTTCAAGACGACGTTTCCCCACTTTGCCCGGGTGGTGAGCCAGCTTTACGTAGAACAGAATCTGAAAGCACAGTACGTTGTCGAATTCATTTCTATTGTTTTATGCTAAAAGTCTGAAAACACATGCAGAATAACCGAGTCATCCTGACCTGAAAATTCAATACCACTCTTCCACCACGGTTTCCATTGTACTCGGGGTTTTTTTGTTTTTTTATGACCAGGTTCACACAGTCTGACACAATGTTGTAAAAAGAAACTGTAAATTATTAGCCCATTTCCAAGTAGCTCTCATTCGGTTTTGGTGGCTGATCGAGTGAATTTAGCCTCCAAAACTGAGTAAGACAATTCTTGATCTCATATTTTATCCTATAGTGTTCAAAAGGATTCTGACTAATTTAGTGGAAAGTCCAACAGACATCAATTTACTTTACATACATTAGATATCATGAGAAGACAGTAAAGGTCAAAAGAACGTGTTGACAGTGCAGCACTGTGGCCATGTGACGGCAACATGCTCTCATCCTGTCAAAAGCAAAACTGAACTCAAGCTCATACTTTTCCGATGACACGAGAATCATAGATTTTCCATCAAACTAGGAGCATGCCATCACACGCGTCAGACGCTTTCCCTCTACAGAGGTCATGTTTAAATCGTTTCAAAATGGATTCAGAGTCTCCAAGTTATCTGCTAATGGGAATGACTCAGATATTTCTTACTGGGAGAGCTACGATAACATTCTCTCGCTGCGTGTTTTCTGCGTTTAAGTCTTAAAGGGAAATCCGCTCCCAGGGTGGATCAGACTGAATTCGGCTCACAGTCCTGCCTACAACAGAGCGATGTTGGCCTGTCTTTGTTTGTCTTCTGACACATACAGGACGGCCTGGGCTTTCACTGCAGCACCGTCTGTTTAACAACTCTCCCTTCTCTGTCAACGGCAAAGTTGTAATTCTTTGGATTGTCCAGAGCCTCTTCTATACGCTGGTCCAGGTTCTCCAAGGTGATGAAGTTCTTGGCCTCCTCCTGTAAGAGATTGGAAGTAAAAAGTCAATGTAAGCCAGAGATCTCCTTTTTTTTTTTTTTTTTTTAATCTATATATAGATGCAGAGTTTCAAATTTTCACTTTCACTTGCGGAAAAACATTTTTTCGTAGACGACAAAAACATGCAAAAGCAGCTTGTAGAATTTAAAAACAAATTAAAAAAACACACAATTTCCACTTCAGTTTGGAGGGAGAAAACAGGAAGAAGAGAAACAAAGAATGAGAAAATCATACCTGCAACTTCAATATTTCCCTCTCTTTTTCTTTGATGAATTCTTGCTGTTCTTGTTCACGCTGAACGGCAGCTTCCACCTTCTTGCGCTCGGCTTCCTCCTTCTCCTTCTGGATCCTCAGAACCCTGAACCATGAAATGGAGAAGGGGAGTTATTTTATTATTGTTTTTTAAACCACACAGATGGATACAAGAGACAAAACCGAGAGCAGCCAGAGTTTTTCAGTTTTCTTCTTCATGTCTTAATTTTGAGTCTCTCCTTGCCTGAGTTTGAGCAAGCGGAGGTTTTCCTGGCTGTTCCAGGCCATGAGGGCGCGATGCTCCTCCGCCTCCTGCCTCGCCCTCTCCTCCGCCAGGGAGCCCGTCTCCTCCTGGTACTTTGTTCGGAGCACCTCCTCCTTAAACTCCAGACTGACAAACACAGAGGAAAGAACCAGGTCAATCGCTCATTTCAACTCAAAATCTAAAAGCAGACATGGAAAAGGACACCTTCCTCTAGAAGCAGTGACTACGATTCCCAACATTTAAAAAGGAAACCTGTCAGAATCTTTTACGTTAAAATACATGTTTAAAACTGTATTTGAGTGGTATTATATCATCACAAATAGTGATGTTTTGAAAGTACAAAGCACACAATAATTCCCAACTCTGACGACATGATGACTCATTGTAAGGAATACTACTTTTACATTTTCTCTGCTAACATTAGGGCTGCAACTATTGATTATTTTTCCTTCTTCTTTGTTCTTATAGGAACAAACGTATGGTTTATTGGACACCTGTAGCTACAGACACTTGGCACAAAAGGGGGTCCATGCGGTTTTAAAAAGGGAGCACTTAATGATAGGCAACTTCAGAAAAAGGGTCATGATGCCGTTGTATTTTTTGGAGGGAATAACAATTTGGAAAATCTATGAAAATAAAAAGCATACATACAGAACGATTCTTGCGATTATTTAAATGACTAATTCATCTGCCAGTAATGTTTTCAAATGAATTGTTTGGTCTATAACGTGTAAGAAAATAGTGAAAAATGCTCATCCCAAATGGCCAGAGCCCAAGTTGAAGAATTCAATAATGCTATTTTAGAAATCCTATAAAAAACAGCAAAATAGTCACACTTAAAAAGCTAGAACCAGTGGATTCTTGCTTAACATACCGATTCATTTTGTGTCAATTAACTGATTTTACTAAAATAATTTCTGCTCTAGTTTGCATGTCATACTGTTCAATTGAACGGAAACCAAATTGATTATTTAACTACTTATATATATATATATATATATAAGGAGTGCAGATTATCATGGTTTTGATTTCAAGCATATTACCAACCTTATTCAAAATAAACACATTTAAAACCGTGTTGATTCCAGTTAGGATTTTTTTTCTTCAAGTTTATTAAAAGGGAATACCAACTTTGACACAACTTCGAGGAATGCAAATGATGGCCCAATATACCTGAAAATGTGCCGCACCTGTTCGCACGTTTACTGGGCGGTTAGGGGGTTGGGGACACAGGGTTTGAGCAGGAAAACAAAATTTGCCACAACACCAGGCGAGCGGAAATTTCAGTTATTAACGGTTATCGTAGTGATTTAACGCACCGAAGCGCCCTCATGATCATCTGGTACTCCGTGTATCTCTCCTTCAGGACTACCATCTCCACCGGGTCGACGGGGGGAGGCCCTTTGATTCGCCCCACTTTGGACTTGGCTACCGGGTCGGTGCGGGACTTTCTGCCCCGGACCGCCTCCACGACCACGGCGCTCCTGGGTGCCAGGAGCCGGGCCGCCTGGATGCTCCTCCCGCCGATTATCTGGAACATGTCGGCGACAGAAATGTGGTAACAGGTGCAGATTCTTAGTCGCTCGGTGTAACAGTTAATCAAAGCAATTGGCTCTGGAACTTGCGCTTTAACGTTAAATTAACATTGAGACAGAAATGTTATCGACACAAGGCGGCGGCCATGTTGCTGTCCTCTGACCGAAGGAAGTAATTAGCAAAGAAGCTACGGCGTTAAGACTCTACCGCCGCCTGTAGGCAGAAAAGGCTTTTAGAAGTAGTCTTTGCTCCTCGTATATGTTTTAAAAGAGAGTTGTCATAGTCCATGACACAACTACACCTGTGCTGTTGTTGTAGTACAACATGCAGTCAGTAAGCTAACTATAGTGGCAGATAGCTACTAAGCTAGGTAGCTAGCTAGATAGCTATGTTAGCTTAGTCGTTGTTCAGCAGCCAGGTACATGTTTACCTTGTTATACACGTGAGTGACCAGTCAAGTGCGTGATTGTCATACATTTTGCAACTAACATAGATGTTAGGGGGCTCCGTACATAATGTCCAGCCCCAGTTTGTGCCTCTTAGGCATGACCATTAATGAAATGAATGATTAATGCTAAGACATGTGGGGGACATGGGGCGGCTGTGGCTTGGTGGCAGAACGGTCGCCTGCCAATCGGAAGGTCGGCGGTTCGATCCCCCAGCCATGCGTCGAAGTATCCTTGAGCAAGATACTGAACCCCATAATGCTCCCGAAGCTGCGCCTTCGGTTTCTGAATGTTCCATGTAAGTCGCTTTGGATAAAAGCGTCTGCTAAATGATTAAATGTAAATGTAAATGACATGTGAGCTAAATGTCCTCACACTGTAATTACAGTCCTTGTTGGGGAGTCGATTTTAAAGTAGTTTAGGTTTGAGGGCATTTTGCAGTTGGAGGTTGATAGCCCAAATAAAGTATGTAACGTTAGGAGATCTAAACAAATAGGACACTCAGGGCGTTTGTATTTGCAGTATTTTAAGTAGGTACACATAATCTAGTGGCAATAATAGGTGAAATTTAATAGTTGTTTCAGAGCTCTCTAAGGGTGGGTGACATGGATAAAACCCTATGTTTGATAACACAATTTCAACATGATGCAGTAGATTCTGTGGGAAATCAATTGAGAAACTGCTGCTAGAAAAAATAAGGCAAGACTGTCTGTTTTGGCTTATTTAGCAAATTAACTACCTGACAAAATCCAAGAACTTTATCACTCTGATGCAAAAATCCATAAAAAGGTCCTGATCACTGATTTGCAATATTGCACAAAATGCTCTAAATTCACCAGAGATATTAAAGGGATAGCTACCTCGTAGAGCAAAATTTCAGTCAAAGGCCTGAAGGAATCTATAGAGCTGAGGTGGAAATAATACTGGAAGCGTAAGTGTTATTTAAGGAAAGGATTACTCAAAAAGAAGTCAAATTAACTGCATTGAAAACCACTAAAGGGACAATGGTGCAGTCCCATTAATCCATACCAGTGAGCCATCATGCACAATACCACGGCCCTGGAACTGGCGAAACTGAATGGGATGCAGCCCCTAATAATGCTATTCATTACACCTGTGGGTTTTTGTTTTCTGCTACAGGACATGACATCAAAATGTCTGTCATAAAAAAGGTCTGTATTTCAACAAGCCCTACAAACCAACCGCACTTCAATTCAGTGATACTCTCTGGTATTTTCTCTTTATCAGAGTAATTTTGCATAACAGCATAAATGTAGCTTACTCTTTAATTCTTGCCTTTCCAAAAGTGGTTCAGTGCAAAACCTCATTAAAAATCTACTTGAATGAAAATGGAATTACTCATTCTTTAATTTACCCGACAAAGTACATAAAAAAAGACATTACATTTGAGTAATGACAGTACTTCTAATTACTTAAAAGCAACTGGCCCTTACATGTCACAACACTTGACGTTACGTTTGCTGAACTGCTGTTTCACACTCACAATATACGGTAAAAAAAAAAATACGTGTGAAAACTCCTGAATGTTTTGTGTGTTTCTTCAGGGTTCAGTGGGATGCCTGGTGTCTGCCTGGTCCCCGATGATCCTGCTGAGGCAAAGGCATCAACACATTACTGCTACAGCGAGCTTGCCAGGAACATGGAACGATGGGCAATGGTGCAGTGCCGCGGTGTGTCGTTCCTGTGACACCGAGAGCTGTAAGTAAGGAGAAATGTAAGCAGGATGTGATCTGAGAGATGCCGGTTTTGCAAATGTTATACAGTATTTCAGAGGGACAATGTTAACAGAAGCCTTGAATTCACAAATCAAAAATCACACATGGAAAATATTCCCCCTTCTTCAGCCTGGCGAGTCGCAGATATAATGTCGGTTTCGCTGTTAACCATTACTATAACAATTTCTATATATCCATTTCACCTTTATTACTCAAAGGTGCCTCATCCTTTAAAATACATTTTTCATGTTATGATGTTATGATGATCATCGCTGATGTGGGAAGAATTTGGGTCATTATGACTGAATATATATATATTAAATTAATAAGAGCCAATGAGATGCTTTCAGAAAACGATGATCAAAGATGATGAACCCAATGGTATGATTACCAGTCTGAAAATATGTCTGTTTTTGCCTGAATTGCCTCTTTTAAAATGTGTTTTTGGTGATAGAAGGCTTCATCCAACAGCTGAGCTGCTTTGAACACACAGTTAATAGTTATAGAGATCTATCGAGGCTGCTGTTGATGTCTGTGTCTTGTCTTAGAAAATATCTTGTGGGAATCGTGTTGTGCATATGGGCATCTCTATATAACATTTATGTTAACACCTGTTTATATTGTGATTAAGTATGTAATTAGTCATTTGCTTATTGGTCTGAAACTAGGCAATGCAGGCAAATTATTCTGTTGTACCTGAGAGCTGCAGTGGGGACACAACATTGAAATGAAGTCTTCTCCTCAGGGGGGTGTGTTTAGCCTGTTGTAATGTCCTAAATATCCTGGAAAGTGTCAAAGGAAAAAACGAGATGTGAACTGATTTGCAGGTCAGTTATATGTTTATTCGGCTTGTTGCCGGCTGTTACAGGTAAACCAAGCGTAACGGTGCAGACTTTGTATTAGTTTTACAGATGTAAAGCACCATTTAGAGCTAACATCAGCAGACAAACAACAAGGAGCTCCTGCAGTTATCTTACAGTTGCATCGTTTAGCTTTGAATGAACTCACAGAACAGAAAAGGACATCTAATGCAGATAGGCTGTGAGACACACACTGCATGAATATACAGAGAAACCAGTAACAATTAGTCTTCCACAGCATTTACATGTCCAGAAGGTTATGCAAGAAAAGACACACTTCTATTAGAAATCAGAAATTGAAATAACCGGCCAAATAGGAAGAACCAAACTCACTCTGGCGTTTAAACCAACCAAATCTTGTAGCATTTGTGTAGCTGTAAATGCAGAGGAAGAATAACTAAAAAGGACAAAAATGGTTCTTTTAATATAGTGAAAAGAAAATTTTAAGGTTACTGGTTCAATGACTACTAATACAGAACCAGGGGTGCAGGACAATGCACAATCGATTGGAAGAGTTCCTGGTCAATAACGCTGCAGGTTTCTTGCGCCAGTTTAAAAACAGATAAAGTCCAAGCATCGAGAGATAAAAGGAATTTGTGTCCTCCTTCACAAACAATTGGTCAAATGTTTGCACAATGAGGGTTCAGAAGAGTCAAATAGTAACTCTGCTGCTTGGACCTTAACGTGTGTGACAGAGAGGAACTCAGCCAAAACAATACTGCTGTCTGGCATAGCTATGTAACTAATGCAGTGCAGCCACTCTGCATTTCACAGTTTGCCATCTTCTTGATGTGTGGTGTCAGGGCGTGTGTAGAAGAAGGGGGACTTCTGGTGGACCTCTTGTTTAGCACAAGGGCGCATCTGTCTTGAGAACGATGAGCTTTGGTTTGCGGTTTGGTTTTGGGGGGCGTAAAGGAAGGAGTATTTTGGGGGGGGATTAATGGGTGATGTTTGGGGTCAGGGCATAAAAGAAGGGGTATGAAGAATTCAGGTTTATGCCAGGCTGGTGGCATTTAGGCTTCAGTTTAGGCCGTGAAGGGAAGGGTAAGCCAGACGAATCTCTTCCCCCTCCAGAAGTTTTCTGAAAAGGAAAAAGAAAACCGATTATCCTTGAGTGTACTGTGCATTTGTTTGCATATTGACACAATAAAAATGTGAAAAAAAACATGATTTCTGTACGTCAAGTGAGATTAAAGATAAAATAAACAAGGTCTTTAGAAACATGTCGCCCCCCCCCCCCCCAGAGGGGGAAAAAAAAGTATAACAAGTTTGTTTAAGAGAAACTAAAGGTCCAATGTTGGTGGAGATCAGCAGACAAAAGCCAGATCTCACCTGTATGCAGCTATTTCAATGTCAAGAGCCATCTTGACATTGAGAAGGTCTTGGTACTCTCTCAGGTAGCGCGCCATCTCCTGCTTGGCATCAGTGATATCCCGCTCCAGCTCACTTATCCTCATCTGTGAATGCAAAAAAAAAAACCCCACACCCATTCATTATCAAATATACCAGTTAGTGATGCTAGACACAAGAAGATAAAACCGGAAGCATGTAGGACTTGATAAATATTAATATTTAATTTCAGTGTAGTTAAGAGTTTTTGGAAATCCCCGATCTCTTTTTTTTGTGTCTGTAGTTACAGTGTGTGCTCTCTCAGTTCTCTCAGATAGTAACCTTGCAGATTTTCACCTCTGCTGTGAGTCTGCCATCATTTCTTGCTGAGCACTACCGTAGGGGGAGGGTATAGCTGCTGCAGAGAATATATTTGCATCTTGTAGCAAAAAGAAGCATTGCTTCCCTTCTCTAAATCCTGCACATAAAGTGTTATCTCTTATTCTGAGTGGTGTCTATTAATATTATTCCATCTTATCTCTGTGTCCAACCTTGAGGCCAAGACGTTATACACGCCATCTTTTCGTCTTTCTGTCTTTCCTGCCCCTTTTCCCTGTGCACCTTTTTGGAGCAGAGGAAGAGGAAGATTGCTTCTGATCTAAGCGCACAATACTTCTCAAGGCCTATTGGAGCACAAATGGGCACATAACCAGACCGGGCACCACATATTAGTCCACATTCTCCTACTGGATGAATATTCATGCAGATTAGGATCCAAATAGCCCCCATTCACCTGGTACTTAGCCACCTCTTTGGCCTGCGTCTCCTCCAGATCCTCCAGTTGCTTATTTAGGGAGTTGATGACGTTCCGGAGAGCTTCGATCTCCGAGGAGCGGGACTGAAGCAGCCGCCGGTACTCCATGGTCTCCTCTCGGATGGCGTGCACAGCCTCGTTGTTTTTGCTGGCCATCTCCGCCACACTCGCAAACTTGTTCTTGTACCAGTCCTCAGCGGCCTGCATGTTCTTGCTTGCCAGCCGCTCGTACTGTGCTCGGATGTCTCGCAGAGCGGTGGAGAGGTCAGGCCGGGACACCTCCACGTCCACGCTGATGTTGGCCACCTGCAGCTGGGCCTGCAGCTCTGCTTGCTCCTCCGCAAAGACTTTCTTCAGGAACACCATCTCATCACACAGAGAGACCACGGTGGCCTCGGCATCACAGTTGGAGAGCACGGCCCTGCTGGCCTCCTCCCTGGCCCCCTGCAGGGCCTCCTCAGCATCAATACGCCGCCTCGACTCCTCCTCAAAGCGCTCCTTCATCTGCTCATACACATCACGCAGGTAGTCTCTCTCCGCCTCCATCCGCATCTTCTCCCCGTTCTCGGAGTCTATCATGGCCCTCAAACTCCGCGCCTGCCCCTCATAGAGCGTCTGCAGACGTGACGGGTCGTTCTGCCGCCTCCTCAGCGCCTCCAGCTCGGCCAGCAAGGCTCGGTTCTGCAGCTCCAGGTGTCTCACCTTCTCGATGTAGGTGGCGAAGCGGTCGTTCAGGTCCACCAGCTGCTCCCTCTCTTGGGAGCGCAGGCCCAGCAGCTCTGTGTTGAGGGAGCTGGCCTGAGCCAGGTCCATTCGCTGAGATCCGTCTGGCAGGGAAGAGGAGGCCAGCCTCAGGATCCTCTTCCCAGACGGAGGAGCTCGAGGAGAAGAGAAGAGGGAGGAAGACATGGAGGATTTGGTGGTGGTTTGGGAGCCTCTGTAGCTGTCCCAAGGGCGGCGGTAGGAGAGGTAGGAATCGTAGCTCATGATGAATTTTTTGTTGCAGATTTTGTTGTTTGTTTAAGAAAAGGAAATGGATATTTTTTTGTTTCAGAAGATTTTTTTTTATGTCCCCCTTGTTCTGCACACCATCGGTGAGGATGAGCGGGCGTTTTTGCACTGCACCAGCTCAGTGATGCTGCAGATCCCTGGCTTTTATAGAGTGAGGCTGCCCCCGCCCCTCCACCACAGAGAAACATCAGTGCTGTCAGCATCCACCAAGCCAATAGCAGACTGCTGCAGTGAGGAGAGAGGAGGTTGGTTTTTAGACTCACTCTCAGCCACGGCAGGCAGACGTGATGTGGTAGAGCAGGTTTTCTTTTCCTCTGCCCTAAATATGGCATTGCAATCAATTACACTCAATGCTTTTTGAATTTGTGGAGGTATATTTTACACAACTCGATGTCATCAATGCAGGCTCAGATGAATTTCTCAAGCAATGAACACATCTACATCAATAAAGTAGGGGGAAGAAACTGGGGCATACCTTGTGAAAATGACTTGAAACAAAGTGTTTTCCACAACCCAGTTAGAGAGAATCGATACATAGTGCATACAAGCTGAGTGAGGGGGGCATATACCCTAACAGCCAGGCATGCACTTAGAGGTTTTAATGCCATAGAAAACAATGAATTAATTACCAGACAGATTGCTTGGTACTTGAAATAGATTGATGTTGTTGAGACATACCCTTTGCTTTATCTGAATAATATATGAATGATGATTGAATAATCCAACATTAGCACACAGACACTTTCCTGCTACTTGAACGTTACACAGATGCTGGTACTTTATACTTTTTACTTTACATATATTTAAAAAAAAGTCATATTTTCTCCATACCCACGTTTTTTTTTATCATTTCTTTTCATTGTTGCCTGTATTGTTATGAATGTCCTTTTTAGTAGATAGATACCCCTTTGCGATGTCCTACATACTGCTATCGTTCCCAGAATATCTTTAGATGTATCTATTTGATCTAGTTGGATTGAAAATTGATGAGTCACTGACGTTCTCGAGCCATCCTGACTCTGACAGTGTGTGCGGGAGACACCGCTGTGTGCTATCTGTATCTGCTGACACAGAGAAACACTCTGTTTGATTGCTGTTAAACATCCAGACATGACTCAGAGGGTACCTGTAAATCATCCTCAGTATTTGTTGAAAAAGAGGCATCAAGCTGATGTTCTTCTGGAGGAAGCGATTCAGATTTCTGCTCAAGGACGCGTTTTTGGTGACAGACACTTTGAGACTGGTGACAGTTGTAGGAGAGTCTCTTTTAAAGCCAACATTATACCCCTAGAGGGTGTCAGGATCCTGCAAGCACTCCCTGTTTGACCCCTGACCCTCACCTGTCTCTGCAGATGTCAGCCTAGTCAAGTGGAATACATTAAAAATCAAACAAGCTAAAGGGGAAATAATTTAAGATTTCCACCACAAAATGACCATGATTTATCAGCAGAGTATCGATTTAGTTCTTGACCTATTCTGATGGTTCAACCAAAGTCCTACCAGATGCTGAAATTTCTGTAAGTTTCTGCAAGATAGCCTTAAAACATTTGGGGGAATAAAGCACCATCCTTTATTCGTTTTGGGGGAATAAAGCATGGTATGTTGGAGAAGAGTCTTGTGAAGCAAATCCTGCCATTCCCCTGAGTCCTACCACACAGCTGGCAGTATTTTCAACATCACCCTTTAGCTACAAAGGCTAAAAAGCAAATGATAAAGCCGTATTATTATGCCAGTAGGTGACACCATTTAGCCAGGAAATGTCGTTTCCGAAACTGAAATCTTAATACGTTGCAAACTAAAAGATGTTTCTGATCCAATTAGCTAGATTGCTCCTTCAGATTGCAAAATGTGACACATGATTGTGTCATTTACATCCAAAGGCTATTGTAGAGAGTTCTATTCATGTAGTTGCCAAAAGAGGTCAATGACGCTCATCGATCGCTAAACATTTAAAGGGATCGTTAAGACACCCAGTAAGACAATAAATGTTTTCACTCCACTTATAGCTGTTTATAATTAATTTATTCATTTTATAGTTGATTTAATGGAGACAAGACATTTAAACATTGTTACATAGGGAGAAAAAATGCAACAGATGTATACTGGCAATCCAGCTGAAGCTAATTTGCAGCTCCCATCTCTGGTTAGCATGCTGGAGTTTCAGTTTCAGTGTGGCTGCTTGTTTATTCAAGCTATACTGTAGTTCACTCAAGTACGGTTTATCCTAATGACATTTTATTTGTGGACAACAGTGTCTTTTTGCAAATATTGTACGGTTACTCACAATAATCCACAGATCTAATTGCAAAAAGTTTTATTTAGAAGGGCCTTTATACCAAAATTTGCCTACCAGTAGTCTTTCTTTTCAGAGAAGGAAGAAGTACACCACAATAAGGCATGTGAATGATCATAAACTAAATACAGAGGAAATACAAGAGAAAAGCTGGTTTTATGGTGAGGTGTTTTTGGGGGGGGGGGTGGACCACGGACCACTCCTTCATTCTAAAATATAAAGCTGATGCTCACTAAGCCTTTATCACACGCAGGGGTGGAATGTCACTAAGTACATATACTCAATTATTGTACATAAGTACAATTTTGAGGTACTATTTTGGAGGAAAATATTGTACTTTTTACTCCACTACATTTATTTGACACCTTTAGTTACTAGTTACTTAGCACATTTAGATTAATAATACAAAATATAAATCATCTAATAGATTATGATATATAATTATTATATATATATACATTACACTGTGTATTGATTACTGTCATAGAGGGGGATAAGGTCTATTTCTGTTGTTACAGTTCTTAGCAGTTGCCAATAGAAGTCAATGAAACTCATTGATTGCTTGCCATTTAAAGGGACATCTCACCCAAAAACAGCATCAAATCTTTCCCCCCTCTTTTAGCTGGAGTGTGATCAGTGTTTTGGTGCAACCGCCGGAAAATTTGAGCCATCAGCTGTAGTTCACTCAAACAGTTTAGTTTTTCATACTCAGGCACCAAAAAAGTGACTTTTAAAAAAGTCTGAACAGCGGTGGCTTATTTCAAATATGACATGGTTACACTCACAGGAATCCACAGACCTCATTTTGAGAAGTTTCCTTTAGAACTATTCTTTACAAGTCCAAACAGCTGATTCTCTGCACAGGAAGAGGAAACTCTACCTAATAATTTATATATATATATATATATATACACACAACAATTGAAATATCAAAGGGAAAAATGTTTTATTGTGTTTAGTGGACCATCCCTTGATACTAAAATTTGAAAGAGATATTGTTGCATGTAAACATGATTTTAAAAGAAAACTTCCACCTAAATTAGAAACTTATCAACATGCAAACATGCAGGGACTTTGGGGCACAAGGCATCTGAGCTGTTTTTTTTATTTCTGGCATTGAGTAGGAAGGTTTTTCACAAGTTGTCAGTACCTGATAGGTGAGGTAACGCACATCAGGACAAATCAAATAATCAAACAGAGCTGACTTTAAAAGACCTTCCTGTTCTGGTCTAGCGAGGCAAAGACCAATCCACCATGAATCATAAAACATACTGTAAAGATCGTTTTTATTAAACAACCCAGTTGCTTATGTGTGAGTCCAGTGGAGATCTTTTAGTAGACTGCCAAGGGTTGTTGTCGTTGATGGTTTTAAACACTAGGTGGCGCATTAGCATCACATGAAAGTGTGACTGTTGCAGACGTTTTCAGGTAAAATACAGTTGTGAAAATGCTTACTCAGTAATGTGTGACAAAATAACCTTCACCCAAAATAACACATTTAGTCATGTTATCATCTGCTGCTGCAAACTCTGTCACCTACATCATGAAGTGAGTGATTCACGGTATATTAAAATCAGTTGTATTCCCATATAGTCAAAGAAAAATGCAAATTACATGTTTATTCAGAGGTCATTTACAGTGAATATATTTCCCAGTGATACATAAAGTAAAAATAAGTACATAAAACATTTCTATTGACACATAAAGACTTTGGAATGTCAGGCTTTTCATTGCTAAATTTGTTCACCCCTTTACTACATTTACAAGAATTGCAGGAATACGTTTCCACATGAAAACAAATCAATTCAGCATCTGTGTTTTTGAACTTAGGACAGTGAACTGAAACGATAGCGCTTGGAGCTACACGAAGAGCATGTAGGTGAACTGCATGACAGATCTACCTTCCACTGTTTTACATTCAGTTGAAATCTGCAAAATGCTAACCACTTTAAAATAACATAAAGAATATAAGACATATAAACCATACAGAAATTACTTTGAGGCTACGTTTCAATACAAAAGTGTATTCCTTTGGTAGAAAACATTTATCTCAGGAAAAAAATGTGCTCCATATAAAGAAATATATCTTGCATCTTGCTGGCCTGTCAGACTTCTTACATCCAAGGGCCAATGAACTATGTGACTAAACATTCATCTCATACCAGGAGTGCTGCATATTCATTTATGTTGGCATCTCATAAACCCAGAGCAGCCCGCTGACATGAACAGGGCTGTTTGCACTGGCAAACACACAGCAACTTCTGATTACAGCATGAAGGTGGTCATTCACAGGTCGATCTGTACAGTACTTTGGTTCATTTTTGATCACAAAGTCCTTGCTGCTGGGGGGGGGGGGGGGGATTGCGCGCATTGCGTCCAAGTGTAAACTATGTGCCCACAGAGTTACAAGATAGACGAAAACACAAATGAAGCAGTGACACCAACAACAAAAAAATCTATAAAAATCTTATTTTCATAAAATCTTTCTCTGCGGACTTGTCTTGTGCATGGAATGGGGCAACATTACTGCCATACACACTAGTAATTTACAGTGCAACTCAAACTTCATTCATCGCCTCGCTTAGAAGATTTTCAGCCTTTTGCCAATCGCTCTGCCTCCCTTCGCCACTCTCTGGCTCGCCTGATCTTTAGAAAGCGGGCAGTACTTGATGGTGTGCGCGTTGTCGCCGTTGGCACTGCAGAGGGGGCAGGTGTATGCCCGGAGGATGGGGCACAGGACTCTGCCGTCCGCCGTCTTCAGGATATGGGTGCCGTAAACTTCCTCTGGCGCGCCGTTATTCCGACAGAAGACGCACACCTTCGGCTCCGGCTTGCCCCTCTGAGTCTGTTTGCGCCTTCTGTCCATGGAGAGCAGGTCGAGGCCGGCGAAGCTTGCCCTGTAGGAGGGCGAAGCTCTGTCTCCCAGCAGCGAGTCACCGGCGAGGTGTTCGTAGGGCCTGAGGAGCGAGATGCGCTCCTTGAGGTCATAGATGGAGAGCGGCGGGGAGCCCGGGGCCGCGCAGCAGCAGCAGTCCAAATGTCCGTCGCTGTCCCTGCCGTGCGCAGTTACGCAGGAGCAAACCGGGGAATCGTCCTCCAAGCCCAGAGTCGCCTTAAGAGACTCCGTTATAGAGTTGGGGCTGCAGGACGGGCTGTTGATCTTATTTTGGGCAACGAGCGTCGACAGGCCGAGGTAGTCGTTCCAAAAATTAAAGGTGTAATCGTACGGAGACCGCGCTTCCAGGTAACCGCGGTCTAAAAAATCCATCCTGTCAGAGCTACAGAGTTTAATGTCCACAGACGTGAATAGGCGTTTCGGATGGTGTTTCTGTCAGCATGGGTAGTTTTTGGAGATGATCTACTCTCTTCTCTTGCTGGCTCTAGTGTGCAGAGAACCCAACATGTAGGCGCTGATAAATTCCCCAGACCAAAACAGGGGGGCGTGGTTTGGTTCAAGTTGATTATCTCTCTGGCCCCAGAGGAGGGTCTACAGAGCAGAGCAGGGAGTTACTGAGCTCCCAGAATAGGACTATTATCAGGGAAAGAGTATCTCTTTGTGTAACAAGAGAATTATTTATCCTGTTGGTTGAGAGAGACTGATATAGTTTTCCTTCTCATAATTATGTGTTAGGTTTTGCTTTGCCACCCCTTGTTTGGTGCTGTATTGACACAAATTGGGTCATTTTGATTTTTAGAGTGTACACACTATAAAAGCTTTGTAATGTACAAAAGTGATGCTTTGTTTGCTTCCAGCCGCACCCGCAACCGTTTTATTTTAAGGAGCACGTTCGCTCTGTCTTGAATTACACCTCCATTAAGTTAGGGGACCTGCAAGAGACCGATTTTAGAAAGGATTGTCAAAATCGATGCAGCAGGAGCCAAGACAACTCGACTTTTTACCCCTAGTTTGGCTCAAGCTCCAAAAACACTGGATCCTACAAAAACACTGGCATCCACAAGCCAATAAAAGTTGGGAACCACTGGACACACCCTGGACTCTGAAGAGTTTTAGATTAAGAAGAGTCTTAATAAAGGATAGGTTCACATTTTTGACGTCTGTCTTATAACAATACTCTATGAGGACTGTAGACTTTGTCCCACATCTCTTACATTGGCGTTGCATTAGAATGGGATCTGTTCATGGCCAGTATTTAAACAGAGGAATGATTACAGTGACCAAAAACTGTTTTAATGTACACATAGATATATGAGTATTCTTTTAAGAGAGACTTGAAACTGTGTGAACCTATCCTTTTAAGCTAAATGTTTATTTGCATCCTAAAAGTCCTAAAAGTTATTAAGTATTTTAGGATAAAACTGTCACCGCATACATTCTTAAATATAAGAACTGGGGAGTTAGAATGAGTAGCAGTAACAGTGGCTGAAGAAACAAAGAAAAATGTAAGGAAAATAGTCTTGTACAGGCCTCTGTGTTTGGTTGACAGGATATTTCTGGGACACAAAGTGCAGTAATAACACAACAACGATCCATTGGCACAAAAAATGAAGACAAAAACATTTGAAGTAGCATTTGAGTGGAGCATTTGAACACATTACCAGATCCCCTCCTGCACTGATGAACCTATAGTGAGTTGTTCCACGTGAAGCTGCCGTGTCCTCCCTGCAGCTGTTCTGCTTCCCCTGAGTCCACGGCTTTGTGCTTGCAACCAGCCCTCCTCTGCTCCATTGTCTCTTCTCTACACTGGGCCGTTTAACTTCATTAATATGCATTAAAATGGAGTGTGCCACGTGTGTGTGTGTGTGTGTGTGCGTGTGTGTGTGTGTGTGTGTGTGTGTGTGTGTGTGTGTGTGTGTGGGTGTGTGTGTGTGTGTGTGGCAGTCAAAGCTCAGTAAGACAGGCTCACAAAAAATGAGTTTGATAACTGACTTGACTGCTGGTACAATGACTATGTTACTATTTTGGTCAGACACTCAAGTAAAATATTAAGGACAGTCAAAGTATAGACAAAAGTCATTTGCACGTCTTTTTTTAAATTTTAAAATTGGAGCTAAGATCCAGTTTACCATAATTGTGGGGGTTTATTTGATGAAATAAATCAATATCAGTCTTTCACAGACTTAAAGTCAGTCCCTGAAAAGGAGCCTGTGACTCAGTGATAGGGAAATTTATACGAAACCTTAAATCCATCCTACATCCGGATTCAGTGTTGTTATTACACCAGTTTACCACAACTTTCTAAGCATGTTTTTATTGTTTGTGTACATTGGCTCTCCATATGAATGCTGAAGTAAGAGACCTGTATTTGGTGTTACAAATGCTAATATCATCCAAAAAATGTGTGTCCAACATTTGCATGGCCCTATGAAACTTGAAATGGATTCTTTAGATGAGAGAATACATTGGCTGCTGCTCTAAACGTTTCCAGCGAGTGTAGATGGCACAAAGCATGAAGAAAATCATGTTAGTAAGACAGTTTCTTGTATGTGAGAATAAATTATCATCAGAATACACCACACGGTCCGTTTCAGGGTCACCCCTGGCTCTGCATGCACAAAGGAAATCATGAGAGAGCATTTAAAAGATGAATGGCTGCCAAATCACAATAGATAAATTGCATGGGGGCCAATATGACATGTGGCTCTGCTGCTTCAGGGTGCCTATAGTGCTCTTAATGCAAAACGTGTTTGGTGGCACCAAAGAAAGTATTGATATTGAATATGAAATTCATTCACATTTACATTTGAAGTGTTTCATTCAGTCCCATCGCTGGAAAAGGGGCAGCAGCTGATCTTATGGGCAAATCAGGGCAAGTTTATTTATATGGCACCTTTTTTAATACGCAGAGGGCAATTTAAAAAAAGTGCTATACATAAGGCAAGGTAGATTTAAAATTAAACTAAAAACAGTTAAAGAAGAATAAAATGAAATAGAAATAGACAAAAATAATAAACAGGAGTACAGTTTCAGTGTACTTACAGTGCAGTAATAAATCACCCCAAATGTAATAAAGGAGACTAAATTGCAGTAGAGAAAATTAATAAGTCAAAGACACATGGAAACAAAACATTTTTTTTTTGTTTTTTTTTAAGTTTTTTTTTTTAAGTTAATTTTTTTGGCATTTTCGCCTTTATTGGATAGAGGGTAGCTTGAGAGAGTGGAAATGGGAGATAGCGAGAGAGGGGGGATGACATGCAGTAAACGGCCGTGGGTCGGAGTCGAACCCGGGCTCGCTGCGATGAGGACTGTAGCCTCGCACATGGGGCGGGCTCTCTAACGACTGAGCTAACCGCAGGAAGTTGGTTCCATCTGTGTGCAGGTTTACAGCTAAACAGAGCTTCATTGTGCTTGGTTATATCTATGTTTATACACTTTGTTGCCAGTTTGTTAGGCACACCGAGTTAAAACCGTTACAGTCCAATGCAACAGTCCTGCAATAAATCCTATACTTTCATGAAGATTATGATGTTCAGTTTTTGTTGAAACATTTTTAGAGCGATGGTGATTCAACTTTATGGTCATTTTTGAGGTTGTAGTATGTGCTGCTGTTGTATTATACAGAGCAGTGTTTCTATTCATTGGTGTACCCTCATTGATATAAACGTGATGGAGAACGTATTAGAAACACCGGTCAGTATAACGTGACCACAGACTGCAGCCTCCAGAATGACCGTCCAATTGAATCAGCACTTCACAGCACTCAGTCAGAAACTGAATATTATAGCCTCCACAAGAGGAGGATTTATTGCAGGACTGTTGTATTAGGCGACATTAGTCTTAGCTAGGTGTACCTAATAAACTGGCAACTGAGTGTATACATGCTCCATGGACATTAAGTGATTTAAATCAAGCAGCAGCACGTTAAAGGATATGTCTGGCGATGGTCTATATTTTTCTTATTGTTAGCAAATTCCATGAAAAGACAAAACCAGCAATGAATAGATCCTACTGACGAGTATTGTGTGTCTATCCAAAGCCTGATATATATTATTCCTCTATGCCACAGAGCTCCATTGTTGTCCAAAAACTATTAAGCACACATAAGTGAGCCTCACTGTTGCATTGATTCATGTTCCTTCACTATGGGCACTGGAGTTTATTTTTGAGCCAATCCCACATACTGCTGCTGCTGTAAATACCCACTAGCCGTCAAATGGGTATTAATCCGCAGCTGAAAATAGTCCCTAACAAATGCACAGTTTACTCCTGTTTGAGTAATGTTTGTTGAAAATGACCGTGGCCAGATGTTTTATAAAAGTACCACGCCTTTTTTAAAATTAAACTATACATTTACACCTTCAGGAACCAATGGGCTTGGGGATGAGTACTATAGACAAGTTAGGGAAGTCAGAAAGTTCTGAGCGATGGACTAACATATTGTTGGTTTAGTTTTATTTTCATGGAATTTTTTGAAAATATGAAAAATATAGAAAAACACCAGCCTTATCCTTTAAAATATAATCTACAACTAACTGGAAAGTATTGTAATAATGTGCTCAGTTCTCCTCGTTCGTATTAGAACTCTGGCAACATAATTATTTATGAATGTGCTGCAGTTGTCTAATGGTCTTTTTAATACATGCAAACATACCAATTGTTATTGACAGTTTCTTGCAAATAGTTATATACTTAAAATAATCAGTTTTAGAAGAATTGTATGCTTCTTTTCGCTCAAAGTCGTTATGAAGCAAGAAGCAATAAAAGGCTTAATGTATATTTTAGGCATTAAAATATATATTTTATATACAGACACTTAAAAAGAATGCAGAAAACCCTTAAACTGGTAACTGGCCAAGATAAGAATAAAGTGTTACTTCCGTTGTAGCGAAATAGCAGCAACAAATCTTGCTTTGTTCACACAATGTGTGGCCATTGTTTAACTCTGTTTACTTCTCAGTCCTATCTGGCCTCCACACAGGCTGCTACAGAGTGCGAGCCACGTCTAGTAGGGTTTTTTTTTCAGCTCCAGTAAATATAGTGACTCTAAGCTTCCAAAGGGTTAAAAATCTTCATGCGTGAATACAGTTTCAGAGTGTGATGATTGCACCCAGAGGCCTCCTAGGCAGCTCTGTCTGCCGAACAGCCGAGGATGAAATGGGCAGGCACTGCTCCCCCATTCATCACTGTCAAGTTGAATAGAAAATTAACAAATCCCTTAATTAAAAGACCTCTCTAGACTCTGCTGTGCGTGTGTGTGTGCGTGTGTGCCAGCTGCACTGCTACATTGTGCAAGCTACAGCGCCCTGGCACAAGAGACAGACACAGCACTCCCTTCCATGCAAACAAACAGACTCACAGACACAAACAGCCTACCACTCCTATAGACCCCTGCCATTCCTGTCGCCGCATTAATTGCACAAACTGCATAATGCGTCCGGCCAGAGCAAGCGCTTCATTCTGGATCTCTCCGTCCCCAGACACGGAGCTGGGAGGGGAGTCAGTTGGGGCTTTGATCCCTGACCTCTGCCTCCTCTCTTGGGAATATAGGACTGCATCCTTAACGGTCCGTCCATCTGCACATACACACTCACACACCTTCTGCCGCCCCCAGACCCCAGCTCCTAGAGTCAACCCAACCCCAGACACGTGTCTCTGTCACCAGCAGCTATGGGGAATGCTAAACAAACCAAGGTCAACACGAAATTAGGGCGCGTCTTTCGGCCTGTCAAGTGCTTTGTCACGACCACCAGCTCTCTGAATGCGGCCTGCTATTACTTACCTAGAAACTCCACCCCCTCCTCCCAGCAACTAGGCATTCATGTATTCAAACACATAAACACAATATCCTCTTGACATGGTGGAAGTGGTGGGACTGAAAGGACTGTGGAACAATGTCCATAGAGCTAGAGACCCGAGAAAAACTTAGTTGTGCACTTTAATTAACCTTTTGTGTGAAATGTTGAACAACGTTGGATATTTTTATATGTTTAAGGCTTGATTCCATGTTAGACAGTATTTAAAAAATCTTTAACTCCTTGCAAATTAGAGCAGAAACAATTAGTCGATTAATCGGTGAGTCGATGGACAGAAAATGAATCAGCAACTATTTTGATTGTCAATTTATTGTTTAAATAATTTCTCTAGCAAAAATGCCAAACATTCCCTGGTTCCAGCTTCTCCAATGTGAGGATTTTCTGCTTTTCCCTGTTTTATATCATTGTAAAGTGGATATCTTTGGTCGTACAAAGCAAGTAATTTCAAGATGTCCCCTTCTGTTTGGGGAAAAGGTGTTGGGCATTCCAGTATTTTCCTACATCTTAAAAGAAAAAAAGAGACTTTTGTTTCATTCAATATTTAAGTCTTTTAACCAAGTTATATATAATTGTTTATTCTGATGAAACTAAGGCTGCAACTTACAATTGTTTTTAATTTAAAAAAACTTATTTCATTAAAAATATGAAAAATTGTTTGGTCCATAAAATGTCAAAAAAATTGAGACACATAACAAGTTCAATCACAGTTTCATAAAGCCCAATGTGATGTCTTCAAATAGCTTGTTTTGTCCGACCAACAGCCCAAAGGCCCAAAAATATTCAGTTTACTATCGTTTTAGATAAAGAAGAGCAGCAAATACTCACATTGGAGAAACTGACCCCAACAAATGTTTGGCATTTTGGCTTGAAAAATTACTTGAACAATTAAGTGATCAACAATCTAATCGACTAATCGTTTTGGCTCCAGATCAAAACCATTTTCAATTTGTGACTGCTTGCAAAGTCCTTTTGAAAAACTGCTTTAAAAGGGCCTTTATAAATGACATTTATTTATTACTGTTAAAAAGGGACAAAACTCTGCTAAGGTCAGTTGCTGTAACTAAACTTGTCACCACAGCAAGGAGAGCAGAGGAGGAGGAGGGAAGTTGTGGGCCCACGGATCACAAACTTGTTTAACTCACCCAAATCTGCAGAGATTAGAGCGGGAAGTGGTCAAAGGGTTTAGAGTGTATCAGTACAATGGGGTCGAGAGGATTAGAGGTGGATTCACTGAGCCCCTGTGATGCCCTTCATCTCTGGGGGTCCACAGCCAGAGCACCTTTTTGTTGGGTTAACTAACGGCACTTCCCATGAACACGGTGAACAGACCAATCCCTTTTTAATGATGCAGGGAAAATTCCATTGGCCCCTGATTACCACAATGCTTTCGAGAGCCGCCATTGTCCCACACACCATGTCGAGCTTTTAAACTGTGCAGCCAGGCGAGTGGACTGCGAGGCGTTTGAAGTCTACTTGTACTATTTTCGTCTGGTAGAAATAACCTTTATTAAAGCAATGCTGATATGTGCATCTACTTTATGGTTGGAGCATAATGCTTACACAAGCACTGCCAGGGCTTTAATTGCCACTGTAGCCAACCATGTCTAAAATATATGCAGTAGTACGGCGCTTAATGGGTTGCAACATAGCGCTATAAAGTGGTGAATGTGTACATGAAAGGTAAAAGGATAGTAACCATCCAAATGATCTTACACTGTCCCTTTGAGAGGTCCCATTGTCCTAATCCTGTACATTGGGTAGGCGGCAGATTGAATAACAGGTGAAACATTTCTCAGTTGCAGAGCTGATCTGCAGAGAAATAGTCTTAATGGTTGACAAAAACCTCAATAAGCAGAGCCAAGGAATCATGGCTAACCAGCAAACTTTGAGAAAAAGGAAGAAACTGCTATGAGAAACAAATCCCAACTACAGTTTTCAATCATTCATACATTTTGAAAGCAGTTAGCTAATATGGTAGTAGAATTATTTCTATTAATCCACAGAGAAACAAATATTATTTAGGCTATTTAGGGACAGCTGTGCTTTGAGCTAAATGCTAATGTCAACATCCATGATGATGGTGCTAGATGAAAGCTTCAGGGACCAATGTGTAAGATTTATGGGCATCTGTTGGCAGAATAGGAATGTAATATTCATAAGTATGTTTTCACTAGTGTATAATCACCTGCAACTTAGACATCATCATCTACGAACATCTGTTCAAAGTTTTGATCCAATCCATCAAATAAAAGTTGATATTTTTCACTGGAAAAGTGAAATCTTTGAACTGCTGGTGGCGCTAGGGGAAAAGTCAGACATCACCCAGGTCAATAGGGTTCATCCTTTGACCCCTATGAATGTCTGTACAAAATGTTACGGCAATCCATACTGTAGTTTTTGAGATATTTTCAGTCTGATGGACTGATGGACCGACCGACGAACAGACCGACATTGCCATCCCTAGAGGCACAGTTTAAGCTGAAATCCGATGTCCAAGGATTCCTTCCTACCTGTGAATCCTACCGTGCCACAGTATTGTTTGATTAAACTGATTGACTCTGATGTACTGTAAATATTATACTCTGTTTGCTCCGTACTACAATCCTTTCCTGACTGAGTACAGTCCTGTTTGTGCTTTACTGCTACTATGCAGTAAACTCATGCACTTGTACCTCACGGACCATTAGATCTCAAAGGCAGATGCGTCTTGTCTCATATTAGCTCATGCTCGGCTGTCTCTTGTGATCTTTCAGCTATGGCGCTGCTGTCATGTCTGCATGCTCCCATCTCGCATTCAGTTTCCTGAAACTGAATTACAAAGAAACGATACACTTATGGGCAATAGATACAACGTATGCGGGTTGCTTACATGGCAGGATGGCAATCCAATTCTCAGTTTGTACATCTGTTCTTATATTCACCTTCAAATCTAATACTGTATTTGTACTAGCTGTCTGTGTTTGGTGTCAGAGTGTTGAGGTGGAGGACCTGAGAGAGTTGACAGTTAGGGTGTCTTGGTTTGAGGACAAGAAAATGGAGGCTCAGAGAGAGTTGTTTTTTGGACTTATTACTGTTATTATTAGCGATCATCGATGATATGGTTGTCATTGATCAGACTTTAACCTCAGATGTAGTAATTATAATACAGGGATTGTAGTATGTGTCTGCTACAAAATACATACCTGCTCTGTAAATTACTTGTCCTGTGTTCTCCTTTTGAGAAAAAAATCTGAAACAAAAAGGGAGAAATTAAAACTTTCTATCTGTTGGTTTCATGATGGCGCCCCCAAGTATTGCCTTCATTCGACAGAATACCGTTTCGGTATCCATCTACGTGGATGCAGCCAATCAAATCTTGCATAAAGAAGTAACGTTGGCGTTCTATCGTAGGCAGAGCAGACTGTCACACAGAGCCAGACAGCAGCTACACAACACAAGAGCCACAGAAATATGAACACACATCTTGTTCTGCACCATAGCTTGTTGGTTGGGCCACCAGTCAAACATTCACCAGGGAAGAGTGCGCTGCTAACATCAGTTTGCAGGCTGGAGAGCTAATTAGCTGTTCAGCTGCAGCACATCAAACTGCATGTAAACATACCTGCAAATGTCACTTCGGTGTGTTTAGATGCTGGTGTGGTCGTTACTCTTCAATACCACTAACAACACACGGTCTGCCCATGACATGTAGCTTTCAGCGCAGGTTTATTTACTTGGTCTCTTGTTCCCTACGGTGTAACACGGGCAGTCAGCCTTCCAGCAGCTGTCAATCAAACACGACATCGTCATCGACACGCCCCTCAAGCCAGCTGAGACGAAAGGGAGCATTTCTGATATTTCCCCCAAAGACCTTTTTCTTCCTTTTAATGATAAAAAATATTAACAATACGTTCAAAAAACCTAAACATGATTTTGACTACAAAATGGGATGAGTAAATGTGATGTCAGTTGGACTTCAAAAGAAGCATTTCCAATTTTATCTGAAATTAAGCTTTTCTCATTAACTTAGTGTAAGTTTTATAAATTTCAAGTTAATTCAACTTCAAATTTCTTTTTATTTTCAAGCCACTTCAGAACTTGCAGAGAACATGAGTTCTTGTGACTTGAAGTCGTTTGACTTCAAATGATGAATCTGAGATTGAGAGTTTCCTGAACTTATCAAATTAATTTTTTAGCACAGCAGACTTCCAAGCATGCAGTGTTGGAGAGTTAAAACACTCCAGAGACCTTTCTTTTTTGTAGTTTAAAAGAAAACAAACATGATGGGAATTTGTGTCATGGTCGTTTCTTTTCATTATAATGAAAACAATGCGAACCACAATGAAGGATAGTATCGAATTCAGTCTTAACTCCCTTTTAAACAATTTAAAATGGTAAACGGGAGCCGCCTTGCGTGTAGTCTTTGTACTAACTCTGGTTCAAAGTGGCTTCAGCAGGAGCAGCCTCAGCTGTAAATTCTTCATGTGTAATGCAGAACTAATTCTTCAAACTGAAAAAATTGAAATGGAAAGAAATTCTGTCTCTTAACGTTTGTCAGTGTGAACACAACCCAGTTTTACATTTTCACAACTCATAAGACAGGTTTGACCTAATTATTTAAACTAAGTTCAGTTAACTCACATTTTTTAAGTTGAACCAGCATTAAAATGCTTTACATTGTGTGGATTGAGTGAATTTGACTAATATTAGCTAATTTTGCTAGTTGGGCTTTCTTGCATCAGACAGTTTACCTGACATTATCTGACTGAAACATCTTGCTGCTGATAATCCCACCCATCTGTACACCTCAGGGAGGTTAAAACAATCACTGAGTGATTTGCTGCTATTAGTTGACCCACTGTCCCATCTGCAGAACACACACAGACCAGTGGACCCATGTGCAGATCGGGACAGGCCTGGCAGTATAATGGTTGATACCACACAGGACCACAGATGGGTCCCTGCACAGTGGAGCCGGTGGCTGGCGCCGTGGCCTGGACGCTGGCCAGATGGGCCACCCTGAGAGAGGCTCAGCCTGTCAGGCCCAAACAGGCTGATCTTATTACTGTGGGCCAAGACTGGAGTCTGGTTCCACACACACACACACACACACACACACATCATCATCATCATCAGGGGAATCCACATTATCATGCCTGGCTGTCGCAGGCTGGATTCACCCTGTTGTGTGTGTGTGTGTGTGTGTGTGTGTGTGTGTATTTCACTTGTGTAGCTTGTCAGATGTTTTCATCGCTGTTCAAACCGGAAAAATCTGGTTCCATGTGGGCTTCTCATGTTTAGATAACAAAAAACTGAATTCTCATCCCAGGAAAATGGTGCCTCCTCAGGTTACTCAGGATGGGGGAATGCTGGATGTGCAACCAGCTACATAGTAATAGAGTTCATTTTTCCAACACGGTCTTTGTAGGCCAATACTAAGATTTGTTTTTATTGAGACTTGCGTTGGCCCATGTTTACTGTTGTTTTTGGGTGTGTGCACAGTATGTTTTCAGTGGGGAACCTGCATCTTGTTAGCTGTAGACCATCACTGGCCAATATTTAATTCCTCATAAATATTAAAATAATAAAGCTGGAAACCCATATGTGAATCTAACCCTTAATCTATTTGTGGGGTTGTCACTGCGCTCTGACCAACTTGTGCGTTATCTTAGATGCATATATACATAAAAAAAACTCAAGAATTTGTCATTCAGTTACGTTTACTTAATCATCTGTCTGGTAATATACAAAACGTTTTCGGCCATCCAGCCTTCATCAGTGCACTGATGGCTTCAGCATCTGCCTTCCCACTTTGTTTTACAACCGTTCAAAAAAAACACAAATACTGCCATGTATAATGAGAATAACAACCCTTTTTTTTTAATCAGATCCTAAAATGTTACTTAACAAAGCTCTAAAAATGAATTCGCTCCTGGAGCTTCTCATATTGCAGCTGAGTATTTGAGATTTCCAGATATGGATGCTGCTGAATGTGAGGCTGGTTGTTAGTGAGAACACACTCAGTATGCTCTGTAAAACAGTTCCCAGGATAAATAAAAGTCTGAAAAAGCTGAATTTCTTTTAGATCAGTGTTCTGACAGCAGTGCTACATTCCTGTTAAAGTGGCGTATCGAGGGTAACAAGAATGAGGTTGTCCATATGGAGTCCTATCTGCTTTCACCTAATGGCTGAACTCCATGTGCAGGTCATGTGTTGTTATTTTCAGTTGTCTGTGTCATCTGCTGTGGTGTTTTTCAGAATTTAAACACAATCAAGAAGAGAGGAGAATGTTAAAATTGAAGCCTGTGATGCATAAAAAGGCTAAATTAATACAATAGTTGAATTAAGTACAGCAACTGCAAATAGCAAAGTAAATAGAACCAAAGCATTTTGGTGATGCCATTGTCGGCCTGTACTGTAGGTAGCAGGATGTTGGCCAGTCGGCTGATCAGTCCACCATTTTGGTCCAGACAGAAATATCTCAGCAAGTATTGGATGGATTGCCATGAAATTTGTAGACATTCATGGTCACCAGAGAATGAATCCTACTGACTTTGGTGATCCCCTGACTTTACCTTTTGGCATCACCACAAGGTGGACATTTGTGGTTTGAGTGAAATGTCTCCACAACTAGATGATGGATTGCCATGACATTTTGTACACACATTCATATCCCCCTCAGGTGATCCTTTAACTTTTCACCTATCACCACCATCAGGTCAAAATTATAATTTAATTACTTTCAATCCTTTGATTTATGGCCGAATACCTCCAAAGCTAGAAACATTCCTATCAGCTTTAGCTGTACTTTAGTGCGAAATAGCAAATGTTAGCTTGATAACACACTACACAAAGGCGGTGAGCATGTTAAACATTATACCTGCTTAGTATCAGCATGTTGCCATGCTAATGTTAGTCTAAGTACAGCTTCACAGAGCCCCTAGCATGACTGTAGCATGGCTGTTTTCAAACAGAAGCTCATGCATAAAAAGGACAAATGTATAAAATAAACTGAATAAAGAAGTGCAATAACATAAAATTCCAAAGAAAAGGAAACAAAAGCATTTTTTTTCTCCCTGCTTTTCAGTTGTCATCTGAAGAAACATATTGATTTAGGAAGTATGACAAGACATAAAATATGTTTTAATCATTTAAAATGAAATGACACAGTAGTGACTTAACTTGTGATTACAGAGTACAGAAGCTTGACTGGCCAATTTTATGATAACAAATATGAGCAGCCGTAATCAGTGTTATATTTTGCAACTGCCAAGTCTGCTGTATTGAGTTGTCATTCACTCCAACCCTTAATTTTTCAGCCCCAAATAATGTTTCTACATTAATAACGATAGACCTATATCTGAGGAGCAGGGCTGAGGATGTTGCATGCTGCCAGAAAGACCTGGATTTCCATTGCTTTAGTGTCATCCACAGTAATATAACCCATCCTGGTTTTTGTCCTCAAACTGACAGCTCTGAAACAGGATGAATGAGAACCGTCTCCCAAGGTCAAGGTCATGGTTTGGACTGATTTAGGCTCACAGGCCCTTCTTATTGTCAGAAAAGCGTCTTCATTTGAAATTCACGCAACATAAAATCAGGTTTGACTGGCAGCATAAGCAGGGCACGTGGGGGTTGTAATATTCACAGGAGCAGAGCTAGATGGATGGATAGGTTTTCGCACTGCACATTGATTTTCACGTTTGGGTGATTAAGTTTATAATTTGCCCCGCGGCTGCATTAGCATGTGATTATCCTGGGTATCCTGTGGTGGGAAGCATATTTAACTTTTGAGAACAAAGGAGGATCATGGTGGTCACCTGAGTCTTTATCTGGATGCAGGAAGCAGAACAACGTGGACGCCTTCGGCCTGGTCGCCTTGGCCTGGGACTGTGTTGAGCTCCGCGGCTCCTCTGAGTCTACCTCCTTCCCTCTTTTCTCTGTTTCCCTCTTCTCTTTCCATCCCCTAGCAAACATTTCTCCCTGACTCTTTTGTTTGCCAAGATCCAGGTTACCATGGCTACCAACTGGCGCTTTATGAGCACCTCATCCCTCATCTAAATATCCCTAGTTATCTATGGTAATGAAATGCACACACCATCATCTGGCTTAATGAAATACACTCCATTGTCTATGATTAGAAGGAGAAAGCTTTATTTCTCCATAGTCGTGTGTTGCAGTGTTCCCTGGCTGCGATAACAACTGCACCACCATTGGAGCTGTGGTCTCTTTCAGACTCTTTTCTGTTGTGAGCCTTGGACAATAAAGAAACAATGTCCAGTTGCTGCGAGCAGCCCTGCTATGCAGCTTATGTGCTACAGTGGCTGTTTGATTGCAGTAATTGGCCTGTCTGCACTCTCTTTGCCTCGTGATGGACTTGCTGCTGCTGTTCCGTTCTGCTCCCAAACTACTGCAGCCCATTAAAAAAAAAAAAGAAGCGATTATGACAATAAAATCTTTACATATTCCCCATTTGGACAAGATTACAACATAACAGACTGCAGAGGAGTGGCACTGAGAAAAGCAAGCACAAGCAGAAATAGAACATCATTACCTAAAACTATCTGAATTCAAAATCTTTGCCTCTTTTGTGTTTTTGTGTGTGTGTGGGGAAGAAAACGCCAGATCAACTCCTACCCATACAGCACTATTCATCTGTGCTGTAGTATTCCATGGCCTTTGAAATCCTTTGAACTATCAAGAGCATCATAAAACAGATATACCGTAAAAATGTGCATCTGATATTACTTGTTCCCCCTCAGTGATAAAAAAGACAAAAAATGAAAATAACGGCGAGTGTGTACTTTTGTACAAGCGCATCTGTGGGAGTTTGCCGGTGTCTATTTCCAATTCAGGCCGGGATAATATCTGCAGATTGGGTGGTTAAGTCGCTCTGCATTTCATGAGCCAGTCCTGTCACTAACAGTTATCTCCTCACTGCCCTCTGAGGAGTTGTCTAGGTGAAATGATTCTCTGAAGCTCTGAATAATGCATGAAATTACGTAATGCAAATGGAGGCTTTATTTCCCCTGCCTCTCGCAGACGCCGGGGCCACTGTATTAGAACAGCAAAGCAGAAACAGTGGGAGTCCCCAGAGTAAAGGAACTACAGCAGAGAGGGAAAAGGTCAACGCTAAAACCCGGGGCTTCTCCTCGCATGCAGCTTTATCAAGTATGAGTTGGAGTTATTGCACGCCGCACGGCAGTATTGCAGAGCAGAGCGGGACGTTATTCGCAGGGCTATCATGGGAGGCTTATTGTGTGGAGGCAGTGAAATATTCATTAAGCAACAGCCTGGCTGGTTTCCACGCTGCCTGCCTGTAAACAGAAGCCCAATCAAATATAAATAATAACAGGAGAGGAGAGTGGTACTGAATTTTATCTGATAAGAAATGGCACTTGCCTTATATGCACCAAATTAGGCGACACTAAACTGTTGTCAAGTCCCTGCTTCAACAATTAGATGAGCCTTCCCACCCCCACCCCCCCCACACCCCCCACCACCCATCTCTCTCTCTCTCTCTCTCTCTGTGTGTCGAGGGTGGACCTGAATGGCATTAATTGCCCCCTAAGATGACGGGCAGATGAAAGTGAGGTGGTGGTTTGCTGTGGGACATGGGGGCTGGTTACAAAGAGAGGCTGAGGACGGCTGGCAGGTCTCACAGACTTCAAAAGCAGATAAAGGACCTTTTTACACAAAGGATCCTCTTTTTTTTTTTTTTGCTTAATCTTCAGATTCAGGGGTTTATTCGTGCCAGCCTCCTCGCCTTTGTCCACTTTGTGTCAGGTTTTAACGCCAGAGGATTAAATTGCTGTTGCGGAAATCATTGTTTGTGTTTTCTTGCAACCCGCTGCCTTCCATTGACATGTGACAAAATCGGCCGCTCTCTAACAACATGAGGGGTTCATCTCTTTTCTTTGGTGAGAAATGAACAGCGGATGGATCTGGTCACCTCGTTTGTCTGAGGAAACACTGGCTCAATATGTTATTTTGTTTAGGCAGAGTGCTCTTAACTCTTTAAGTAGCTTTTTAAAAATGAGGACAAGGAGGTCTTACTTGGAGGAACCTCAGAACAGAGAGAGAAAGCACTGAGCTGCTATTGAATATAACAAAAGTGAGGCTGTTTTTTCTTTTCTCTGCAAACAAAGGAGGTCTAACCAGAGAAAATCAGAGCGAGAACACACTGGTCCAGAAGGAATATATCAAACACAATCAGAATTGGGAAAATGGGCTCTTACACACAAAGAAAGCCTTGCATAAAGCAAATATTTCCGTCTCTGTCAGGTCCTCTATAGTCTGCCCAGCCAATCCACCCGGACCTTCACCTACAGCTCAGATTCCTGTCATTCTCCAGTCACGGTATTGGTCTCCAGCCGCCCAGCCAGCCCTCCACCGGCCCATGAATAGGACCAGTCACATTTCTGATAGCATTTAATGAAAAATTCACCGGGGCTTTGGAGGGGTGGGGAGGGGAGGGGATGAAGGGTGGATATGGAGGGAGGGTTGGGTTGGAGGGTGGTTGCAGAGGAGTGTTCAACAAAGAGTGCCTTTCACTGGAGGGGAAAACCTAGATTGCTCCCTCTCCCTCCCCACTCTCTCATTTTGTCTTTTTTGATTCAACATCAAAAATGTGCCAAATGACTGGGCAGAAACCCCCAGAGGTTTTCAGTGTGTGTGTGTGTGGAAAGTGTCACACAAAGGGACAGGTGTCTCGCGGTTTAAGGTGGCAGCAGTGAGGACACAAAGGTAAGCGCAAACAATTGGTGAGGCCTCTTTGAGAAAGATATCCTCCTTAACCTGTTCCTCCTCTAATGTTCAAGCCTGAAATCAGTGGAAGAATCTGAAGCTTGTTTCTGCATGACATAATCATAATCAAAATAACATTATACCTGTACCAATATGCCTAACACTTTAAAGGATAAAGCTGGTGTTATTCTTTTATTTTTCTTATTGTGAACAAATCCTCTGAAAAGACCAAACAAAACTGTGTAAGTCCTTCCCTCCATACTTTCTGACTTCCCTTCCCTGTCCGTGGCACCAAACCCTAAGACTGTTCTTACTGAAGATGTAAATCTATAAAAAAACAGGTCACAAACATATAGTTTCATTATTTTTTAAACGTTAAATCATTTCTTAAAGCAGCGGGGGCACTGTAGTTTTTACCAAATGCTACTCAAATAGAAGTAAGTAGTGTATTTATTAGGGACTATTTTCATCTGCGGATTAATACACATTTGGTTCTCCAGTGAGTATTTACGCCAGTAGGACTGTGTGTGTCTTTGGGATTGAGTCAAAATAAGCTACAGTGTGTGTTTTGTTGATGTCTTTTTATTGTGTTTTTTGGACAACAATGGAGCTCTGTGGCACAGAGGAATAAGATATATCAGGCTTGGATACCCAGACAATACTTGTTACTAGGATCAATTGATTGTTGGCTTTTTGTTGACGATATGAAAAACATAGAATATCGCTAGACTTACGTAAAGTTTTTTCCGCCTTGGTTGCCTGGAAAGAAGGAAAGATGCATTCAAAAATATCTTAAACACTACAGACAATAGTCAGTAGTAATATGAACATTAAATGCAGATAATGTAGTTTAAAATGCCAAAACACTAACGCGGTCCTGATAACACCCATGGGGTTTTTTTTTTATGCTTCTGCACATAAATTATGTTCAGTAAAATTGTCTGACTGCATCTATAATGTACATCACTCTTTTTTTTTTTTTTTTTTTTGAATGAACTATTCAAGTTTTTATATGTATATGTGCCTGTTTAGGTTCACACACAGAGACTGTAGGGTGACAGGGAGGATAATAGCATTGACTCCCTTTGTCGTCTTCCCTGATAAATGGCAGTTCAAAGGGTACAATCTCAGGATCACACCACGGTTTGTTTTTGTTTCATGGGATTTGTCGATAATAATTGACGTCCTCTGCAAAGACTCAAAGCACCGTTGAATGTTCCCTTTTTTAAAATAGCTGTTTTTATAACATTATCTCAAAGAGCCAATTTGGGCTCGAAAACATACTTTTTGCTAATGTTATAAAATAGACATTTTGAAAGTGAGCATTCAACAGTGTTGCAAGTCCTTTGGCAGACGTAATTCACAGTTTTTTGCACTCTGCCCCTAGACAAGAAAGATGTGTGAGTCCCTAGCACACTGATTTGTTGACGTTAGCAAAAATATAGAATACCAATAGACTTATCCCTTTAATGATCTCGTCTGCTAACATGCGGTCATTCTGTGTCTAATTGACCCAAATCAGACTAGGTTCCTGGCTCCCAGGAATTTCTTAAGGGGAAAAAGAGACTGTACCCTTTTTAATCTTTTCCCCGTGCGTGCATGAGTGAGTCTGCAACACTGGACGACAACTCTGTCAGGAAATCTTCTAGCTTCTTCCTCCTTTGTGTACAATACACAACCCAACAGGGGCGAAACAAACCTGAGAAAAGCTTTCTTCCCTCCTCTGACATCAGATAACAGGCCGCTGCCCTCACTCATTTCCGACAGACGGGACCCAAATGTCTTCAGCATACTTACTGCCATCGTTACGATCTCTGTTGTTTTTTTGTTTTTTTTTATCAAAGCAAACAACAGCGCGGCCTTGTTTGAGTTTTGCTTATGTTCTCCTTGAAGGAGGTCAACCAGACTTAAACATTTGCAGCCTTTAAGCGCTGGGTTTACCTTCATTCAAATTACAGCAAACCACTAAGGGCACGTTTTGCAAATAGAACAGCACACATCGATTGTTTTCTTTGCTCATATCTGAAAATGTTAATCAATACCCAGAGAGCTTGTGGCTGGTCTTTAGAGGAATGTGCAACAGCGAGCTGATCAAGACTCTTCACAGGTTCCCTAGATGCTAGTGTTTTTTCATCTGTTGAATGGATGACTGACTGGATGGTCTTTTGAGAAACCGCACAGCTGAAGGGTTTTGTTTCTAAAAAAGTGACACCTACTCTTACAAGATGACTCATAGCAGAAATGAAAAGGAACACTGTTAGATGTGTTTCAAAGATTAGGTTTGCTTCTAAAAGAAAAACCCACCCTAAAGAAAAAAAACCTTGTAGTTAGAATCTATATGCAAAGGCTTCTGTCTTAAATCACCATGTTGCATCAACATTCAACTGTTGAAATGAGAGTTGTGACCCGTAACACACATTCTGGTACATTTCCTCCTACTGTTGGGGCACAAATTGGTCTTTATCTTCATCTCTTCTAAAATGGAGTTCTCCCTGTTTCTCTTGCCCTGAGTATCCTTCTCTCCACCTGTTTGTATGACTAGAACCTACAGTTGAAATCAGCAACATAAGGTACATTCTTAGAGTGAAAGGCATTTTGGGAAACACGGGTAATCACGAAACTGTAGCAGAAGCAGATGAGGACGTTTTAGGTAAAAAGGTACAGCAAATGTCAAATGACAACACACATTTATGATACATGTAAGGAGTACATTTTTCCTTCATGCTGTTTTTTTTTTGCAAACTATAAAGGTTTTAGTGACTGAATATTTTAGAGATATTGTCTGATAAACGGTAAATTATAAAAGTAATTCTTTATTATTTTCAGTATGGAAATCTTCTTTCCCGTGGAATTATATAATAATGCAATTTGGGTCATTATTACCCATTCAACCAAATCTACCGACAGCCAAGCTTCTTCTCCACTGCTTTATTGGGATTTGAATATAAAAATAGGTGCAATTAAAACTTGTTTTCATTCATTGTAATGGATTGGTCTATAAAATGTGAGAAATTAGTGAAAAATGCCCAACATTATTTTCCAATTTAAATTGCTTTATTTTTTGGTCCGACCAACAGTTGAAAACCCAAAGATATATAGATATTAAGACTAAGATAAGCAAATATTCCTTTTTGAGAAGCTGACACCATTATATTTTTTAGCATCTTAAAACAAGACTGAGAGTCTACAGCTATGCGAGCTGCTCTGTGAGGCTGTGCTTACTTACTTACTTACTTAGTTACTGTAAGCTAAATGCTAACCTCCGCATGCTAACATGCTCATGTTTAACGGGTATAACTTTTAACATGTTCACCATCTTAATTTAGCATGTTAGCATGCCAATGTTTGCCAATTAGCACTTAACACAAACTATAGCTGAGGCTGATAGGAATGTCAATAGTTTTGCAGGTATTTGGACATAACACAACGTATTGGACAAATACCCATTTTGACCAGATGATGGCACTGGAGGAAAAGTCAGAGGATCACCAAAGTTATTAATGTCTGTACCAAATTTCATGGCAATCTGTCAAATAGTTGTCGAGACTTTTAATTAAAAAACACAAATGTTGATCTGATGGTGTCACTACAGGTAAAGTCAGTAGAATTCATCCTCTTGCGACCATGAAAGTCTGTACATAATTTCATGGCATGGAGACATTTCCGACTAAACCAAAGCTTTGACTCGAACAGCTATGCTGCTAGCACGTCTAAAAATGAATTAACCAGTTCTTCAAATATCAAAATTGGTGTTGACTGATTATTTGCCAATCACCTAAAGGATTAATATATTTATTAGCTTAGCTCTAAATATAAACAGTTCAATTATTATAGCTCTCCGTGTTTTCAGTGACAGTAGGAAACCCTGGGTGATGAAGTCATCCATCTCTGCGCGTCCCTCTGCCACGAGACGCCGAGATACAGATGGTCTCTTTCTGCTTGTTGCTCCTGAAAATCATCCATCTTGTAATCTGTCCATTAATCACAATCATAAACAGCAGGTGAACAGTAGGCTTCAGTAACTGTGCAACATTGACAGCTGGATAGTGTAAATGTTTGGGGGGTGGGGGCAGGCGGAGCTGGGATGTTTACTTGTTTGTACAGGGGAGGCTGCTGCACAACTGGGGCCAAATCTTACTAGACACAATTACCAAAACTCTTGCGGTTCGGTTAACAGGACAAAAAAGGCAAAAAAAAGGGCAGAATTGAGGTCTTTATGGTGCAACAGGGAAGCCGAGTTACAGTTGGAGGAGGGTAAACAACAGTGTAAGGGGGTGGATTTGCCCCTGCATGGAAGCCGCAGAGGAGCCCGCGGTGCATGTGCACGTCTGAATGATGATTAACTGTAATTACCAAAGCAGTACCTGGCCTGCCCTGCCAGGAGGCAGCCCAAGATTAATGGGGCTCTGCTGAAAACGGAACAAAAGCTCACATTTCCAAGGTAATGAATCGCTCTGGTACTAAGGTGTCTTCACATGGTGCGCCCGGGCCCTCGGGGAGCTTCATTACAGCGGGAGGACGAGATGGATCCTCTGCAGCATTTTAAAACTAGGAAAGCACGCAGGCGAGCAGGAGGAAGTCTTAAATTGTCCCAGACATCCTGGTTGCTACACAGCCTCTGTAACCAAAGGAGATAAACAGCCTCCTCAGTGCTTCTTAAATGGGTGGTAAACATTACACAGCAAACCACCTTGTTTGCCTTGTCCCACTCGGATGCAGTGTGGTTTAACAATAGCTCAACTCAGCTTTATTGATATAGTACCTTTCATACAAAGTATGTAGCCCAAAGTGCTTTACATAGTAAAATTACGCAACACAAACAAACAAAAGCAAAAAAAACATTGTGTAAAAAAAGTGTTGAAAGTCCATACATAGAACTCAATAGAATAAAAATAAAATAAACACCAGGGATAAAAATAATGTAAAAAACCAACTTTACTCCAAATTAAAAGCCAGATCATAAAGATAAGTCTTTAAAATTCATTTTTAAAAATACCGAGAGAGGTTGCCACTCTTAATATCCAGAGGCAGCGAGTTCCACAGTTTAGGGGCATGAGAACAGAAGCCAATTTCATGGGACACCATAAAGAACATTTAAAAGATAAGCGGTGGAGGACCTTAGTGGCAAAGTGGTCAGGTAACAAAGATACATTTCACTAGATTGATGGCTTTAAGGAGTGAGTGAATTATATACATTTCCTTACCCATTCACAAACACCAGTCCATTTTAATCGAAGCCTTTAACTGTGCTGATGTGCCACTCAGCAGTATCCGTATCAAAGGAAGCAGGTTTCATTTGTACAGGAAGCACGCAGTTTAGTAAAGGGCCGGGGGGCAAAGTTTTATTACAAGTGTCTCCTGTTATAAATCACCGTCCAAGGAATAATTATATTGATGGTGACATTATTTTGTTCGGTGTTGTAGAGGTTAATCTATAGTTTCTGAAAAATGACACAAAACGGAAGACAGCCACTGGACAATGTGTGAGATTTAGCATCAAGAGTTCTGCAGGAATGAAGACTGGTGATTTATGGAAATGGCATCAATTATTGGAGGTCAAACTCCTTCAGGCAACAATGAGAGGATTTAGAGAGCGCGACATTTTTCATGCCCTTGAACATGTTACCCTCCAGATATGTAGGTCGATAGCAAGATGAAATACGACCTGATGGGAGGTTTTAATGATTACAACTCGCACAGGACGCATTTTTCTTTCCCCATTAAGTAGCGTAAATACTTGAAGGAAACACGAGTTGAGGCACGCCCAGCTTTGCCTCACGTGCAGTGTGTGCAGTGGTCGCTTGAAAACCCAAAGGCTTTTTTTTTTTTTTGTTTGCAAGCTTGTAATCGCGTTAATGACACTTTGCTCGCATGCAGGCCATTTTCTCCATCGATCACAGAGGCAAAGAGCAGAATAAAGTGATAAGGCATAGAATGTGTGCCTGTGCACGTCTGACGGAGATGAAAGAGATGCGAGACTCAACCTTTAAACTGCCATTTATTAGGGAAGACAACAAAGGGAGTCATTGAAACATGCACATATACACATAAAAACCTTCACACTTTAATCATTTATTCAAATGTAGACAAACTAATTATGGATGCAGTTAGGTGTTATATAAAAACTATACCAGTGTATTTTATGCCTTAATAAAAGTGCGCAACAGTGTGACTCACTAATAGATTTTGAGCAACAATGGAGCTCTATAGCACAGAGGGATGAGATACAGCATATCAGACTTTGACAGTAGAATCAACTGGTTGTTGGTTTGAATGTTTTCATGGGATTTGTTGACAAAAATATAAAATAAAATATCACCAGACTTATCCTTTCAAAACTGTTCCAGTGATTGCCTGGAAAGAAGTCAGAAGAATTTATGAAATCTAAAACGCTACAGAATGCTTTAAACCAGGACTGCCCAAATTGGGGCCCGCGGGCCAAGTTGGCAAAAAATCATAAAAAAAATGATTATATCAATCACTGTTCATACTGTTTTATCTTTTGTGAGGTAAATATGCAGCATCCCAGTACTCAATAATTTTTCATAATGCATAAAAGCAGAGCATGGCAGAGTGCAGGAAGGGAATACATCTTTGCCCGTGGCCCACCATTAAGCTACAGTTATGTGCTTAATGTGGGTGCCCCTGCTTTAAACAATGGTCAACAGTAATATACTGATTCCACTAGTTGTTGTGAATGGGTTCAGAGTACTGCACTGATTTAGCTTTGAGCTCCTTTAACATTGTCAGCTTCACAATGGACAGGTGTTGGGTTTTGTTTAAGTATCAAAATCAATGCAGCAGAACCAGAGATGTCGTCTTTTTTATTCCTCAGATTCTTCTTTCTTGTCAAATCCTGGCGCCTACATTACCCACAATATAGGAACCAATGGCGCTTGGGCCTCAGTGCCACAGACAGGGAAGAGAAGTAGGAAAGGGTTGAGAGACGGACTCATGCCTTGTTGGTTTTGGCCTTTTCATGGGATTTGTTGACAATGACAATTCTGATATATAAATCCTAGAGGAATGAACGGAACCCAACAAAAATAATAATCATGTTCAAAACCTGTAATAAGCCTTTACATATGGTTTGGTAATAAAGTCTACCTATGCTGGATGGCTGTGAATAAGCTAAAACTGACAGACACTGATAGTGCCCCTTGAATGATACACCAAATTATCTCGTTACCATAAGAACGCTCTATATTTGTACAGCATTGTGAAAGCGTGAGGACTTTTTTAAATCTTTTGTAGGTCTTTTTTTTCTGTTGGTGTTTAACAGCAGATTATCAGCGATGAGTTTGTCAACGATAGACAAAAGACCTTTCTCTCGCTCATTTCTAGATCCTCCACAACCAGGAATGACAGTGTGGAGAAAAGACTAGACATTAATTTATCTTCCCTATATGACCCTGATGCAAATGAGGAAAATGAAAGCAAGCAATCAGTCCCCTAATTGGGTTTGTGCTGTTTTAACTTAAGGGGGCCTCTGTCTAGATTAAAGAGAAGGTCAATTTCTCATTGTGACAATTACTGTATTCATTTCACAGTGCAACAAAGGAATCCAACAAGGGTTGGAAAGAGACTGCAGTGAGCCAGATGCCTCCCCATTGTGTGAGTCTGCCGTCATGACATCTTGTTGATCTCAGTTATCACGCTCGTTACAAACTACAGACACAACTGTTTGGTTAAATCACATCTACATTTCAAAATAAAGATTACTATAGGTCACTTTTTAAAGTGTGGGTCATCTCGGCATTTTTCTAAGAGATTTATTGACAGAATTTCCAGTAGCAACAAACCAAAATCTTGATGTAATTCAAATGTTTTATTATATCCGGGCCCTGAAAGCCCGAGAGAATTCTCTGTAAATCTATATATTCCTTATTAAATGAATTCAAGTTTTATTTTTTAAGATTTGAACACTGACAAACCCAGCTAATCTTCTTCAGGACTTTGTGGGTGTGTTGTGATCACATTTGATTAACAGGTAACAACCATAAAACGGTCAACAGATTTTGATTGAAATATTGCTAAATGTTGACCGTTGCACGGAAATCTTTCTCCTGTGAAATAATCAAAACTGTTCGAACTTTGGCAGGAAAGTGTGTGCTCATGTAGGATCACATGATTCCTAGTGAGAAGCTGATGGAGAAAAAATTTCAGGGCCTTTATAACTGCAAAGACAATGTTCAAAAGATTACTTTTTTGGCGTGTTGCGCCAAAATACACACTGGTATGTTTTGAAGTGTCATTCCTTTTAAAGAGGAAAAGCAAACAGCAGGTTATGAAGTTCGAGCAGAAGCCTGAAAGCTGAGCGGCTGCAAAGCTGCAGTGGAGCATTTATTTTGGCTTCCTGAGAAACAAATCAGACTGTTGATTTACAGCTCGAGTCAGCTACTCCCTCATGTCACATCAATAGTTTATTTACCAGCGGAGAGAAACCACAGAATTAGAATAAAAATTAGTTTATGTATCCCTGCGCTAAAAGCAATGCATTCAATTACTCCAACTCAAAACCCTCTCTTGAGGGGAAGTGTGGAGGATTTTTGCTGCATAGCCATATATCACCAAGCAAAGAGTGGGAGAGCAACATGTCATGTCTGCTGGTTAATTTCTGTTACTGTGTTTTCTTGTTTCCCTTTCCTCCTATTGGGAGGTAGGGAAAGAGAGAGAAGTCTGTTAAAAGCTCTACAAACCACGCAGCCTTTTAACAAGATGCACTTAATCTTCCTGGTGTTTGCTTTAGTTAAGTAAGGGATTGGCTCTTGGAGTGGCAGGATGTTGATTCCAGCCTGTTTGTGAACCCCAGCCCCTTTATCAGTCTTAATCTGCATTTGAACAAGTTTCTAAGCAGGTCAAAGCCAAGCGAACCAATAAGATTAAATATAGACCCATTTTGCAGGTTGGTCATGCGTCAACTGCATGTCCCAGTGCTGTCTATGGGTTCAACCAGAGTTCATGTTATTAGTATTACAGGCCTTTCATGCTTTCAAATCTCACACAGATCAAAAGGGCTTTGTGAGGTATGCCACCATCAGCCAATTAATGCTGCTCCGTCTGTAAGGTAAAGACCAAGCACTTTTCACAGCTCCAACCTCATTTTTAAGTAATTATTCAGCTCTTTGGGAAGGTTTTGTAATGCACACCCCACACATTGCATAACAGAAGTGACCTTGAACTGCTTGAGTCAAATAACAAACCTGCTGGGGGGTGCGGGGGTGGGGGATCGGGATCTACACAAATCCCACCTACTTTTAACTGCAAGGAGACAGTCAGGCAGATTGAAATGAGGTATTTTCGGCTCAGAAGAGCCTCGCTTTAGATAAATCTCAGGGACAAGAGTTACTTTTCAGGCATTTAACTGGCACTCTACTCTTAACTCAGGCTGGCCTATGACGACCGCAGAGGGCTTCTCGCTCAAGGACACTGCAACAGGATACACAGCTGCTGCCGGGATTAATCGGGTGATGTTTCAGTGGTGGGACAGCGAAAAACCACTGGGCCTCTCATCCTCACAGTCACAGCTCGCTCTGACCTCATAGTGATATCCCAAAATTACATCGAGTGGCATGCCGAGGCTTGAAGAATATTGCTCAAAAATCGTGCTTTAGCCTTATGCAGTTGATCATGAGACCGACTTTATTATTCTTTGTAGTGAGTCACATCCAGGCCCCTCTATACTGTTCCACCTACACCAAGTCTTCGGTCTTGTACTGTATATATTAATGTGCATGGCACAACATTAACACTCAAAATTTAGGCTTTAATTACCTCTGGGCTGACCATTGATAAACTGCAGCCACAGTGCTACTAAAAGGCACTTATTGTATGACTGTTTATGTCCAAACATCACTACACTTAAACAGATTCTCCAACAGACATGGCATTACAAAATGTATATAACTACTGAACCGAACCATTAGTCATCCTGCACATTAAAGAATTCCCCAACAATCTAATTACAGAGTAGTTTCAAAGTTATACATGGCACATTAAATGTGCCAATAGCATTACTACTCCTCAATCACAGCCTTTAAAATGAAAGCCGAACAGTTTAAAGCCCCAAAGTTAAGGGATAAAGGTAACAGTGCCACCTAGTGTTGACTGAAAAGCAACAAAAATCTGTTAAAAAAATTTTAAAACAATGCAACAATGTAAAATCTAATGTTTTAACATAATCTTTAAACAGATTAGATAATCAAATAATCCCTGACAAAAGCCTATTGCAAAGGAATGCTCAAAGCTTGATGCACATTAATGCTTCCTATAGTACAGTAGTATAACATAGTTTGGCTTGCCCTTTGTATTCTTACAACAATGGCGGCCATCATGGTGCAAACATTTCCAGAATTGGAACAGAATATGACAAATCCAAACAATGATTCTTTTTTTTTTTAGGCCGAACCACAATGACTAAAAGCCGCCCAGTTTGGCACCATCACTGTTTTAAATGTCAAAGGAAACCATGCATGCTTTTCATTTTTGAATTCCTAGATTTCCCAGTCTACTGGTGAATTTGTCTTTGTCAATGTTTTTGTGCTCTGGGAGATGTTTGTAGGTGCAGTCCTCCCTCGTGCAGCCCGTGGTCCTCCAGAAAAAGCACTCCTTCTTGTATGGGCTACAACGACAGGAAAAACACTCGCTCACTTCAAGACTCAAATCAAGGGATTTATTTAAGTTTTTTTGTGGGGGGGGGGGGATTTAAAGCAACTTTTAACTTTGGTTTATTTTTTTATTGTTGATCAGTACCCAGAGGCCTGAAGTGACAGGGTTCCTTTTCACCTCAATAATGGTAACAAATATTCAAAATAACAAAACTGAGAAATGTAATTCTAGTTTATACTTTTCATTCAGGGGTATGTTTTTAGAACAGGTTTTGAAAAACAATCTTGGTGAGCACTGGTAACTACAAGTCCTGAAGGTAACCATTGTTGAAACATATGCATATGTGGTCAAAAATGTTTTTTAAATAAAATAAATCCTACTTACGTCCACTGCATTTTAAAGTTGTAAAACTATAATACGACTGACAATAATATAATAATTAGATCCCCCCCATCTCATTTCTGTGATTTTAATCATCTTACACTTGAAGATAATCTATATTAGGGAAAATAATAGCATCTTCTTACCCAGGGCGTGAAAAAGAGTCCGTGGCAGCAAATTTGGACATACCCAGTCCAATGTGGATTTTATTGGGATATCGCACTGACAGTGGGGCCCCCTCTACCACCATTCCCTGAAGAGGAAGCAGACATTTAACACACGTTTGACTAAACAGCAGTTAAAAATCTGTCATTTTGCTCACTGAGTGCAGTAATGATGTTCTGTAAAGTAAAACTGGCCAGACCTGGAGTAAAGTTTCCATCATACTTACAGTGTTTTATCTAGGACTGCAACTAACAATTATTTTCATTATTGATTAAGTTGATAATGAATATAGTTATATTCTCTAATAAAATAGATTAATCATTTGTCTCTAAAATGTCAGAAAACAGTAAAAAAAAAAAATATATATTTTTTTAAATCCAGTTTTCCCAGGTTGAGATTTTTAAATGTGTTCTTGTGTCCAACCAAAAGTTCAAAATATTCAATTTTTTATAAAAAAACAACAAAAACCAAACCCAACAAGAAGCTAATATTCACATTTGCAACCAGAACGTTGAAGAAGCTGTAGCCAATGCAGTTTTACTTAATTGTTACAGATTAATTTGTTTAATTGTTTCAGCTGTAATTTCATCCATCACGACTTGACAATAATTAAATATTGCTCTAATTTAGCCAGTCACAGCTGGAAAAGTGTTAAAGCAATGGCTCAAGTACAAGAAAGGACTGACTTTTGACAACTTTCATTTATATCTTTTAACCAACATATTTCCTTGCCTACTGTAAAATAACTGTCGAAAAATAAATACGTTAAGTGAATATGTGGTTGGTCTTTTGAGCATCCATTCGGCCCAGCACAGCTGTACTTAAGAGCCACACAGAAAAAAAGAGAGAGCTTTACAGAGAAACGACTGATATGTCATGGCTGATTTGTATGATGGGAAAATAATACTTTTCGAGAAGACTGACTTTAAAGCTTGAATAACTTTACAGAGTTTTAAGAGCCCCAGGTGTCAGTCACTGCTTTAACGGCACACAAAATAAGTTTCCCCCTAGTCTCCAACTTCCTGCTCGACAACCCGCCACAGAGAATACAACCAGCCTAAAATACCTAAAATTTTGTAAAAAGGAATATTTTAATATTTGCCTGTCAATATAAATCCCTGTGCCTTTAATGTCAAAGTGAACCTTTTTTTAGTTCAAATTTTTCAAACACTAACCTTAATTTTCAGTGTTACAAGTAATAAACCCTTTTCTGCTGATAGTGGATAGACAACATGCCTTTCAACTCCCTAAATGAAAAGTTTACGACAGGAAAGATCACAATACGCAACATGACATAAGCTTATTTTACTATTTCAACATGTGGCCTAAGAGTGACGTACAAGCTAAATGCCTAAACATATAATATGTAAATATCATTCAAAGTAAACGGATACATACATTAATACATTGGATGGCTCTGTCACAGTCATCCTTCTTGGTGTAGTTCACAAAGGCACACTGGTGTTCCAGCAGCATCTTGATGCTGTAGACCGTCCCAGCTCTGAGAGAGAGAGAGAGAGGAAAGAGTGGAAAGCACACGAGCTGATATCTTAAATATCAACTCACTGGGGCTGTATTGGCATGGGAAAGCCACGTTAACATTGCCAAAGCATGTGTGAAATAAAAATATACATAAACAGACCAAATGTGCTCTATATAATATATACATACACACACACAGATAGAATTTATACAGATCTACAAAAAATTGTAGACTTTCAGTTAAAAATACAAATATGTGAAAACTACATAAACACGGCAGCATTCTTTTATGAGTGTGTGTAGGTCATTCACCGTCGCTCAGGCCATATCTTGCTGATGTCCTTCTAGGAGTACTTTGAGAGGTCACATAGCTTTTTGAACTCGAAGATTGCAGAGTGCAACTTATTAAAAGTAAAGGTTCCTTGGTTCATTGAATGTTGTACAGTGTAGGAGGAAGTGCATCTCTGGATTCCTTTTTTTGACTGCCAGTTTGTGTTTAGTGAGCCTGCAGTTGGTTAGAATCGGTCTCTGCTGTCTATCTCTGACAGTAGAGGGGTATATTCTGCTAAATCATGATCTCTTTTTGGGGCCAGGTAACATTTTGATCTGCTTTGGCTTTTAGTTTCTTCTTTCCAATGTCCCAAATAGGTTTCTTTACGTCGTGTTATAATTTGGTTTCCTCTGATTGACAGGGCAATTAGTCTCAGCACCAACTGACATATCTCCCTGTGGGGTAATTTGTTTTGCTGCTTGGGAATCAAAGTCAAATCAACACCTCGATTCAGCAGCAATAACACATGAACAAATGTCAGAGTTGACACACTTGAGCCTTCTTGTGGTCAAATTCCAAGAACACAAAATGTCAGCGTATGCATGTTGCGATTTCTTTATCTTATAACTATTTCACGTACTCTAAGTCAAAATGGCTAAAATGGCCGTGAACAATCCAGAAACTCAATCTGCACCTGTCAAATATTGTAAAACATTGTTCTTGCCACATTATTATTATTATTTTAGTCTACATACTTAAAGCTGACGTCCCCCCACCCCCCCCCCCCCCCCCCCCCTCCCCCCCCCCCCCCCCTCCCCTCGACACCCCTCCCCTCCATCCCCCCCACCCCCTCCCC